>CATKHJ010243874.1:0-29963 GCA_949750685.1 Vernicia montana
AAATAAAATAAAATAAAATACTAAAAATATTTTATAATTTATTTATAAATTGTTAGAATTATTTATTCTTCAAAATAAGTAATAATATTATTAAATTCTCAAGAACTAAACCAAAATTTGAGTTTAAACAGGTAAAATAACATTAAGAAAATAGAGTTATCAGCTATATTGATGGAATATAAGGTATTGAATATAATTTTATTGGGCATCCATTGAAATTGTATCTCCTTTTGTTAAAAGAAAATGGACATGAATATTGCATTGGAAGAAAAGAAAAGAAAAAGTTCTTCAAAAGTAGAAATGAAAGAAAAATAAAGATGCATGTTCATTTAAATAGTTTAAGAGACACATTTGTTTTGGGAGTTGAGAATATGCTACTTGAGCTGGGAATTTGTTCAATAAATGTTAAAATGCTCTTAAGTCTTAGGAGTAGCTTAAAAATTTCCTTTTTACATACCTATATCTTTACCCCATTACAACCTGTAAAAGACCTTCTGATTTATGTTTTTAATATGATTAGGTAGTGGAGATGGAATTTCGTGCAAGCTTATGGTAATAACAATGTCATGTTGGTTTGAATGGTCTATTGCCCTTTTTAAACACTTGAGGGTTATGAGAGAGTGACCATTTATTAATTCACTATTTTGATGATTGTTTCTTTTAAATGAGATTTTCAATTCTTTAGCCTAAGTTTATTTAGTTGTTTTTGTATTGTTTTACTTTAAGTTAGTTTAAAGTCTTTGCATACCATGTTCTTTCCTACTTGTCTAATTTCTTTAATCTTTAGAAGTTGTGTGGGTTGAATTTGCTTGAGGACAAGCAAAGAGCTAAGTGTGGGGGAATTGTTATGAACAAATTTGTAGTGTTTTTAGGATGTTATTTTGATTATTTCTAATTAGTTTTTAGTTTTGTTTTATGTGTTTTAAAGTTAATTTCAAGCGTAGGGTTATTCTGGAATGAAAATCAAGGAAAGGAGGCTGAAATAAGGTTTTGAAGTTAGCATGGTCGTGCAGATGATGGCACACGGCCGTACAAATCAATTTGGATTCTGTGTCTCAAGGAAAAGAAGTGAAAAGTTACATTTTAATGTTGCACGGCCGTGCATGATCTGATGGTCCAAAAAACACGAGTTTCTCATCTTTTCGATATTTTTCAGCTGTTGAGAGCAAAGAGGGTATTACCCAACTCTTGTAACCCTAAGATATAAAAAGAAAAGAAAGAACAAAGTATAAAGGTCTTAGTTTTTAGTTTTTCTTTGAATTGAAGGAACAATTAGTTTTAACTTTGTGTTTGAATTTTATTTGGATTCTTCGATATTGTAATTCAATTCAGCAGAAGATTGTTCTTGGATTGGAGAGGCTTTAACTTAGACAGTAAAATTTCTTTCTTCTATTTTCAATTTAATTTAATTCAATTTCTTTTATGATTTTTGGTTGTTTAATCATGATGATGATGATGATTGAAACTTATTATTTGATTGAATTGATTGTTGAGGAATTAAGTATGAGCTAAATTAATCTTGTCTAGGGTAGGATGATTCCTTTTGAATGAGTATGTTTGGGCTAATTATTTAATGGATTTGAGTTGCACTATCCTTTTGAATTGTTAACATATTCATAGATTGTTTGGCCAACTTTTTAATGAATCTTAGGTATTGAATGAGGTCGATAGATGATTTCAATACTGGAACTAATTTAATCGGAGCTAGGTATTAATCAGAAATGCACTACCTAGTTTATGTTTGAATAATAATTGGTTAATTCTAATTAGGTGAGAAACTAAGAATACGAAAGTTATTGGTTTCAAAACTAAGTTTAAATTTGATTAAATAGTCATTCAAATTGGCATAATAAACCATTTGATTAATTAGCCTAGCATAAGAATTTGAGAGGATAATCCAATCCCTGGACTTCTTAAATCTCTTTATAATCTTGATATTTTATTACTTAATTTACTTTCGTAGCTTATAATATTTATTCTCAATTTCTCTCAAACCAATAATTGATTAGAGTGTTTATGACTATTTTCTTAATTATTTTGTTTATTATAATCACACAACTCTTACACAGTCTTCCTTAAGAGACGACCTTGAGGTGCCTTACCCATTATTGCAGCAACCTCGTGCACTTTCGAGTAGTTGCCTGATTCTAAATTAATTATGACACATTTAGGTACAACAATATTCTTTTGGCCTAAATGGCAATTATATAAATGTTATATTGACTTATTATTATTAGAATGTTATGAGATACTTATGAGTAAGTGTATGAGTATATGATTATAAGTATGTGATGTGATGAGATAGATGAGTATTTATGTGTTCAGGTTCTAATCTTGGGGATGTGTATGTGCTATTAATTGCTATGATACCATGTGGATTGTATGTTATGTGGGTTCTACAGGTTTTCGGTGGCTTTATGCTTACTCATGTCCTAGGACCATCACAGTTGCGAAGTTGGACTGTGATAGTATGTCATATGTCTATGCTCTCAAATATGCCAAAGAGCCTCTAAATTTATTTTCATGGTGAGCATTAAGACATATGTGCCTCTACTCTCAAATCATTGATTGATTTTTGCTAAAGTTATTGAATACCTACATTTATCCAATTGTATCATTGTTATTGATCCTAAGTTTATTATATGACATGATCAATCAAACCAAATGTTATTGAAATTGATTATTGATTTTAATTGAACTATGAACCATTTATTGTGAACCAACCTTGAATTACCAAGCCTCACAAGTATGGCAGTATATTATTTACTCATTGGGTTTCTCATTAGTTGTTATTAATGTTTTTCAGGGGAGCTATAGCTTAGCAGTTTAGTTCCTAAGGCTTTCTTCTTGCTCGGGAACCCTTGTGATTAATGTAAACTCCACTTGTTCTTACACATATGTTTATTCTATTGCATACTCTAGAGCTCTATGTGTGTAATTGATAATATTCTTTTGGCCTATGTGGTATTAACATTTATGAATGATTAGATGATATTGAACAAGTAGTAAACTATTGATGTAAGGATGATATATGATACTGACTATGATGAATGGAATGGTTATAGCAAGTTATGATCTTAGAATTGTATATTGATTGTATGTATTGATTATGGGTTAGATTGCATGCTACTATTATGGATTATTTAACGGCATGGTTCCTACAAGTTTTTGATGCCTTATGCCTACCTATGCCTTAGGATCATCACACTTCCTGAAGTGGGATGTGACAAAGTCCGTATCAGAGCATAAGTTTAAGTCTAGTTTAGACTATATGATTCATATGACTTGTGAACACCATGGAGCATAGGAATTTTCCTCTATATTAATTGAAGTCATATTTTATGTATAGATCCACGTTATCCATCCTATGTTAAAACTCTCATGTGCTTGCTTGTGTTATAGATGCCGCCTAAGAAGAAGAGAGGATGTCCTAGGCGAGTACAACCCCCACCTGAAGGGATTAAGGCACTACATGTTGCATCGGATACTGCTTCCATATATGAGGAACCTCAAGAGCCACCTAGAACTAGACACCGAGCTCAAGTGGAGGAAGAAAATATTCCACATGAAAAGGTGTGTGTTATGAGGTGTGAGCTTAGGGAGCTACGCCGAGAGATTCGGGGACTTAGGTAAGCAAAACAGTATCAGCCTGAGTTTGTGTAATAACCTGACTTTTTATAATTTTTAAATTTCATCTTAATAGGAAAATATAACTATTTATATTTTTATATTGATATGTAAAATGATATATTTAAAGTAATGAAAATATTTTATGAAGTTAATTATTTAAGTTTTGGTTTGTTATAATATATTTAATAACGAATTGAGTATTAAAATAATTAATAAAAATATATATAGTATGAATAAAAATATTTATTTTGAAAAAAAAATAAAAAATATATAACAAAAATGGTTTAGAATGTATATTTGCATAAAGTGTAAGCGCCATGACTCAAACCTATTACCAAGGGATAGTTAAGCAAGCCCTTAACCACCAAGCCACTCCCATTTCCTAATATATTACTTCTTTAAATATTGTATATATTATTTATGATATGTGTTTTTAATAAAAATAAAATAAAAATATAAAAGAACAGAAAACGAAAAAGAAAAGGAACAGATAGAGTGAGAGAAACGAGAGAGAACAGGAGATAGGAAAGAGAACTAAGAGAGGAAAGGAAAGAACGGTGCTCTTTTGGCCAGCGGTGGGTTACACCGCCACCACTAGACCATAGCCCAGCCTCCGACGACCATGAAGTGATCGACGGTGGTGAGAAACGACAACTAGTAATGGCGCACAGGTCATCCGAAGTATTGTCGATGCCGCGAGCTTCCGACACTCGTTTCGAGCGATTTTGACATCTTTTTTTTGCGATTCTGGTGGCATTGAAACCGTTTTGGTAATAGTCATAGATACCCATATTAGCCCTTGAAACCCACCGAAGACAGAGATCAAAAATCATGTTGGCCGAAGCTTTTTAGCCTTTTTCCGGCGAAACGGTGGAGCGTGAGGGCGAGTTACTTACATTTTTGGGTTCCTAACATTGAGACGAGCAAACCAGTATAGCTTTTGACCTCTAGGACTACCATCAGCGTTGGCGCATGGGTCCAGTTTCGGCCGTTCACTTTGACATTTCGACATGTTTTATGACACTAGTTCAATTAGATTTCGCGTTGGTAATTCCAAAACTTTCAATTTTCATAATGATGTTTAATTTTAATTTTAATTTATTAACGCCGAAAAATTTGTATGAAATATATATGGATTATATTTATGTCAATGGAGCTAAATTGATGAATTTTCAGTTATTATGAAATTTTATGAATATATTTAGAATAATTTTAGATGGTTTTATTTTTGTTTTAATTAAAATTCAAATGATTTATCTATGTGTTTTCTTTTAATATATATTTGTATATATTTGGTTATGATAAATCAAATTGAATTTTTCTTGGAGTTTAAATTATATATATATATATATATATATATATATATATATATATATATGCAAGTTATATAAGTTTCCATTATATAATTAAATTTAATAAAATTATTTTCACTAATATTATTATAAGCGAATAATTAGTGTAATATATGAAATTATATAATTAGAGAATTTCTTTACATATTATGAGTTTATAACTTTACATGACTTTTACGTTGCCTTTAAATGAGTATTAAAATGAAATATTTTTATAAAAAAACTTTAATGATTTTTATTATTGAATGTAAATATATGAAGTAAAGTAATAACTATATGAATAATAAAATTTGATGTGGATCTTATTATGCGAAATAGAGTTATGAACTATAATCGAGGATGGGATTATGGTATTAGAGGTCCGGGGTGGACCATTGAATTGTGATAATTATTGTTTAGTTGAGTTTGTTGATTTTAACAGGGGGGATTATTTCAATTTTAGAGGAAATACTGCCGAATTTTCAGTAGAATTTTAGAAATAAATTATGAAAAGAATTATATAGATTTTATAAGAAAAATATAATTATATTTTTAAGAGGAGTTTTTAAAGTGGATTCAAAAGATAGTTAACTAGAAATGATCAGCTAGTTGGTAATCTGCAGTCCAGGTGAATGTCAAATATCCTACTATGCATGCATATTGTATCCATAATCTTTGGTCAGTGAAATCCTAAATATGAAACTTGAAAGTATCTAAATTATTTGATCTTTAAAACCATTGCTCATGAAGTATTGAAATTCATTTGATATATGAAATATTGAAATTCATTTGACATGTGTATATGTATACTTGCAATTTGTACAATGCCATGATCCTAAAGCAAAAATCCCCTAACTGATGTGTATGCATACATTACCCATCGGATAGGGTATATTATTTGACTCTAGCTAAGAAGAGTATTGGTGTTCTAGCTGTGAGACTTAATCAATCTTGCGCAGTGGTAAATGTTGGCAGATATGCCATTACTTGTATATTGATGAGATAGCATTCGCACTCATCCACATGATATGTGACATGTAACTAATTTCTACTAAATCATTCGATAGCTAGACCAATTGACATATCTACCTGTTATTGTAGCCATTACAGTGTATATGATCTTGACATGTTTATTTGACTCACTTGAAAACTATGATATTCATTGAAAGCAAATCTTGATTACCTAGACCGCATGCATGATAGTATATTTCTCACTCACTAAATTTACTCATTAGTTTATGGTTGTCTCTTTTTCAGGAAAGTAGCTAATAGAAGACGATCCTCAAATTTCTTCGTCCTTGAGGATACCTCATGACAGAAGTAAAGACTCTAATTTTTTATATGTAAATGTAACTTTGTTTGAGTTAATGTTCCCTAGAGCTCTATGGTCAAGAGGATAGTCATATTTTGGTTTGTGTGTGTGTGTGTGTGTGTGTATATATATATATATAGTACTAAATTAGTAAAGAAGAATGATATCTTAAAATGATATTTAATATGCAGTATATGTTAAATTGAAAGGATTTAATGTTATTATTGCTAATATGATTGCTTGAATGTGAGTATGGGGAATTATGACTTGACTTGTCATGTAGTGAGGATATAAGGTGGGTTTTTTTTGGAAGTGTATCTTTATTTTCAAATTGTAATCCTTGGGTAATATTACAATTTATGCCATTATGCTGTCGAAATTATGTTAGATTGATAGTGTTATTGGATTTTACGGATTTAGGTGACCTTAAGTCTTCTTATACCCTAGGACCGTTACATCTCAAATACGGGATGTGACAATTTGTTCCACCACCACCTCCTCCAGTAGCTCCACCTGCACCCATAGAGGTTAGAGCTCCTCCTCCCCACAAGAGCCTGCACCCGAAAAGGTAGAAAGAAGAATGTTAAATGTAAAAGAAGTCTCTATTCATGACATTAAGAGGCTAAAACCTCCAAAATTTAAGGGAGAAGAGGGTAAGGAACCACAAGAATTTCTTGAGAAGATGGACAAATTGGTCCGAAGGTTGCCTTCTTCGAATGCAAGAGTAATAGAGCTAGTGGGTCTCCAACTGGAAAATGATGCATGGGATTGGTTCTAGCGGGATGTGGAGGACAAATTGTGTGGGGACAATCCTCCCACATGGGCTATGTTCAAGCAAGAGCTAATTGATCAATTTCTAGCTGAAGGGGAAAGACAAAATAGGGCTTTGCAATTTGAGCAACTGAAACAAAAGCTCGGGATGACTGTTTCAGAGTATGCTAGATAATTCAACAGACTTAGCAAGTTTTCTCCTCATATTGTGCCCACTGAAGCAAGCATAGTTGAGAGATACATGAGAGGATAGATAACACCTTTATATAATGCTTTCCTTGCTATGGATTTCACTTCATTGGCGAAGGTGATTGATAAGGCCAAATTGATAAAGGCAAGGCACAAGACTGAAACAAGAACAAGGGCCAAGGTAATTACAGTAGAGAAGGAAAAAATAGTTCACAAACTAAAACATCTAAGATTTAAGCCCCGACTACAGTTAAGAGCTAATCTAGAGAGGGAGATGATGTGCCGAAACGCACACTAACAACTGCAAGTGCACAGGTCGTTATCAAATAATAAAATGATGAGTAAATTATCATTTCCCCCGAGGAATGTTTATAAGTACTAGCTCAAATTTCGACTATTGTCTAGTGAATTAAAGATTTAGGATAATAAACTAAAACTAAAACTAAACTAAAAGGTGAGAAGATTGAAAGATATAAATAAGAATAAAACTATCTAGATATGAATTCCCCTAGTCTATCATGAATGTTATGAACAATGTAATTAATTAACCATACAATGCATTGAATTGGCATTCTAGTAATTTAGACTAAAACCTCTCTCGAGCGATTTAATCCCTAATTCCTAAGTAGAGTGCAATGAATCTCTTCTCAAACACAATCAAATAAGTCATGTATTAAGAATAAGGAACAAAGCACCAAAGAATTTTGTAGGTCTATCTCTAGCACCCCAATCAATCATCAATCCCTATGGGTGATCAATCCATATTAAGATATCTCTATTCATTTAACATGGACACAATATCTAATTAACAAGCTAGCAATTGCTAAGTAGAATAAAAGAGATTAATCATAGAAACAAAGACAATCAAAGATAAAATTAATTAAAACTTAAATTATTCAATCCATTCAATCAATAATTAGGGTTCATCAATATCTAAATAAGATACAATCAGTTCATGATAGAATTTAAAGATGAAAAATAAAAGAGAGAAGAAATAAGAAAACTCAAACTATCAATAAAATATGTGTAGAAATCTCCTCTTTCAATCCTTGATTTTCTACTTCAAATCTATACAAATATGGATCTTTAATCTAAATTTACAATTCAATCTCTCTAAAATTAAAGTTCCTAAACTATTTAATAACCAAGAGGAACCTAAAATTCCTAACTACAAAGTTAGGGTTTCAAACTCCCCAAAGCTCTCCCCTTTTCTTCATTCAGTTTCGGTTTTTTATCTCGTAAAATTAGCCAAAAATCTTCATTGGTATACCTAGCTCTTTAGTGGTACGCCCGTACCATTTATAGGCGTACCAAATCTTGAGAAACAGTAGCTACGGTACGCCCACATCTTGAAATGGTACGCCCGTACCATTCTGGGCGTACCATTTATGAACGGTATCGCATTAGACTTTGATTTCTTCATGACTTTTGTAGATCTTTTTCTTAGCTTTCCAACGACACCTAAATCGCCTCAATCAAACATTTGTAGCTCAAGTTATGCTCAAAATACTTCAAGATGTTCAAAGCTGTCAATACACTAATTCTGCATTATGATTTCAATAACTTTGATTCATGGCCACCTAAAACATGAAATTCCTATAAAAAGAACTCTGAAAAAATACTAAACAAAACAAATCAAACTCAATTTAAGGATAAAATACATTAAGAACAAATGGTAAAATGCATTCAATTAAACACTTATCAACTATATATATATTTTAGAAAAAAAAATTTAATATATGTTATGATTAATTAATGAGTAATAATAAGAAAGTATAATGTATTAGTATGTAAGTTCAGTAATATTGTTATTTTAATTGTAATTATATTTATGTGATACTAATAAAATTTTAGATTAAAATTTTATTAGTATCTAATACTGTAATTTTTAAAAGTATTTTTTTATTAATTAAAATTTATAGAATATATTATCAATAAGAAATTATTTGTAATAGGCTAATAGTTTGTATAAAATTAAAAAGTGATTATAACTTATAGAAAATTATTTATTAGTTTTAAGTAATATATAAAGTTAAAATTAAAATTATTTGAATTAAATAAAATATTAATATATTTATATTTATATTATATTTACATATTTTTATAGTAATTATATTTTTCTAGTTTAAAATCATTGATAAATTTTAATGTTTTTATTCATATAAATTATCAAATTGCATATTTTTATTTTTTTTTTCAAAATATCCGAATTTCCATATTATATTATATTGAATTGAATCGAAACCGAAATATTCAATCTATGAATTATATTATACCAAAATTTTTAAAACAATACAATATAAAAAACTTTTATTTTAATTCTGATTCCCTATAAATTAAAATCTCCAAAATTTAATTAATTTCTTTAGATTTTCAAATCCTCCTATTTAACCAAACCGTACTCAGCATATTTAATACATAGAAAACCCTTCAACCATTTGTTTCTTCGCCGAATACTTTATTTTTATCACTGCAACTGCGCGAAGGCAAATATAAAGATCGACTAAAAAAAATCTCGCAGTTGCTAGCTATGGCTGCTCCTTCTTCCAATTCTTGGAAATACGATGTGTTCTTGAGTTTCAGGGGCAAAGAAACCCGCACTAACTTTACAAGCCATCTCTATCACGCTCTTTGCAGCAAAGGAATCAACGCTTTCATCGATGGCAGAATTGAGAGAGGAGAAGAGATCACATCTGCTATTGTTGATGCGATTAAAGGTTCAAGGATTTCTATTGTCGTTATCTCTCAAGATTATGCTTCGTCTTCTTATTGTTTGGATGAATTAGTGATGATGCTTGCTTGTAAGGAGTCCAAAGATCATGTGGTTTTCCCAATCTTTTATAAGGTGGATCCAGCAGATGTAGAACACCAGAGTGGCAGATTTGGGAAAGCATTGGAGAAACTCCAAACTCAGTTTGTTGGGAAGTTGGAGAAGGTGAATAGGTGGAGAGCTGCTCTAGTTAAAGTTACTAAATTGGCTGGGTGGGCCTTGGATAATGGGTAATTCTGTTACACTTTGAGAATTTTTCTTTTTGATTTGTATGTTGTTTTGTGTGATATTAAAACAATAATTGCAATTACAATTATCATCAGAAGTATCCGTTCAGAGTGTAAACAAAGAATCCATATAGCCGAAATGGTGAAACAAACAATTCAATTGTTGTTATTTTGTGTGATATTAAAACAATAATTGCAAGGTTGGAATGGCTAAATTGAGTATGGAAAGTGGAAATGTTGAAACATTTTAAAATTCAATTGAAAATTTATGAAGATGCTTGTTTTATGAACTGAAATACAATCCATTTGCTTAGTTCAAACTTAGTTGTAAAAGTTCAGTTGATTTATCATTTTTTCAATTTTGCCTATCCTATGAAATGAACTGAAGTTTTCACTTATAACAAATAAAACTAATTGTTATCAGTCTATATATCTTTGTCTTAGCGTTGCTTATTATATTCGCATTTGGCAGGGATGAGGCTAAGTTTATTCAGAGAATTGTTGAAAATGTCTCGATGAAACTGAACCGCAGATTGTTACCTGTTGCTGAACACCCTGTTGGATTAGAATCTCATGAACAAGAGGTGACAGGTATGTTAAGCATTGGGTTAAGAGATGTTCGCATGGTGGGGGTATGTGGAATCGGTGGAATAGGCAAGACTACTCTTGCCAAAGCCATTTATAACAGAATTGCTAATCAATTTGAAGGCAGCTGCTTTCTTGAAAATGTTAGAAAAACATCAGAGCAATATAGTGTTTGTCAACTACAACAAACCCTTCTTGTTGAGATATTAGGAGATAAAAATGTATTGGTGGGCAACTTTGCTAGAGGAATCAATTGTATAAAGGAGAGGCTAGGCAATAAAAGGGTTCTGATTGTTATTGATGATGTGGATAATGTGGACCAATTGAAAAATTTAGCTGTACTAAATTGTTTTGGTGCAGGAAGTAGAATCATCATCACAACTAGAAATGAACGGTTGTTAGTTGAACATGGAGTACAAAGAATACATAAGATTAACGAATTATGTTCTCATGATGCACTTGTGCTTTTCAGTTGGAATGCATTTAAGGAACCCCAGCCTGCAGAGGATTATGTGGGGCTTGCGCAATGTGTAGTAAATTATGTCAATGGTCTTCCTTTAGCTCTTGTTGTGTTGGGCTCTTTTTTGTACAAAAGGAAGGTGCCTGAATGGGAAAGTGAAATTGCTAAACTGAAACAATGTCCCAACAGACAGATATATGAAATACTTAAAATAAGCTATGATGGCCTGGACAATAATGAGAAATCCATTTTCCTTGATATTGCATGTTTCTTTAAAGGGATGGACAGAGATGTTGTGATGAAAATTCTAGATGCATGTTATTTCAACCCAGGTATTGGAGTAGAAGTTCTCATTGAGAAGTCCTTGATAAGCATAGAAAACAATAAAGTACAGATGCATGCTCTACTACAATCAATGGGCAGGCAAGTTGTTTTCCAGGAATCTTCTAAACCTAACAGGCGTAGCAGATTGTGGTTTCATGCTGATGTTCTCGAGGTATTGACAGGAAATATGGTAAGGTTTACATCTATAAAGCATTTTTCTTCTATTCTGTATGTTGAGAATTTAAGACTAACAACTTTCTTCGAGAGATGTTATTTTCCCTTCTTGTTCACAACAAATCTGTATAGTTTGACTAACTTCTAATATATTAAATGTTAACTTATACTTTGGTTTGTTAGGGAACAGATGACATTGAAGGCATATTGCTAGACCTCCCTGAACCTGAAGAGATAAATTTGAGTGCTGAAGCTTTTATAAAGATGAAAAGACTTCGAATACTGTTAATCCGCAATGCACATATTACTGGAGGCCCTGTGGATCTCCCTAATGAATTAAGGTGGCTTGAATGGCCTGCATGTCCTTTGCCATTAATGCCATCTGGATTTTGTGCAAGAAAGCTTGTTGGACTTAACATGCATCGTAGCTGCATCAAGCAATTCGGGGAGGGATTCAAGGTAATATAGTTGCTCAATATTTCTTTCTATTAATTATATGACAACATTCTTAGATACCATATATATATATATATATATATATATATATATATATATACACATACTGATTTACTTCTATGTTTTACAGAATTACAATTATTTGAAATTTATGGATTTGAGAGATTGTGAATCCCTAATAGAAACACCGGACTTCTCAGTCATCCCAAATCTTGAGAGATTGAATCTTGGAGGTTGTTCAAATTTAGTTAAGGTTCATCAATCTGTTGGGCATCTGGATAAACTTGAATTTTTGAGCTTTGAGTTCTGCTTTAACCTAAGGAGTCTTCCTGGTAAGTTCAAATTGAGATCTCTTCGAACGCTTCTTCTTACTGGCTGCACAAAACTTGAGGCATTTCCGGATATTGTGGGAGAGATGAAATGGCTAGAAAAAGTTTCTCTAACTGGGACTGCAATAAAAGTTCTTCCTTCATCAATTGAAAATATCACTGGACTTAAAGTCTTAACTGTGACTTATTGCAAAAACCTCACCAATCTTCCAAGTAGTATTTATAGGTTGGGGCATCTTAGGCATCTATTCCTTGAAGGTTGCTCAAAACTTGAAGAGTTTCCAGTGACTCTTAATAGCCATTCCTTATCGGGATTTCCTATGTTAAAATGTCTGGATCTAAAAAATTGCCATCTATTGGGAGTCAATTTCCTAATGGAGCATCACTGCTTTTCAATGTTGAAAGATTTGGATCTGTCGGGAAATGATTTTGCCAGTCTTCCTCCGAGCATTTGCCTACTTAATAACTTGAGGAGCCTCAAATTATCCAAGTGCAAGAATGTAAAAGAAATTCCAGAGCTTCCACTGAATATTAAGAGAGTAGAAGCAAGAGATTGTGAATCACTGGAAAGATTTTCACAATTAGCAAGGGTATTTAAATGTAATAAAGAGGAAAGGCGAAACAGACTTCATGATATTGACTTCTCCAACTGCCATAAACTTGCTGAAAATGAGGGAAAATTTTTGGACAATGCATTCCTGAGTAAGGTTGGCTTTCCTTCAAACTTTAATAGTATTTATCATTGGTTCTTCCTCCAGCTCTTTCTGCCTTTTCCTACAAAGGTGTATTTGTGCATTCATGCACATGTGCACATACACAAATTCATTGTGAAGTTGTTGGTGAATCAGTATGAGTTGAACCAAATGCCTTTCTCAACTTATTTTTCCCTTTGATTTCTATTATTTGTAGTACCATCATTAATTTGGTGATTTCCATGTAACAGAAATTTCGTCAGGACCTTCGAATTGAAATATTTCTCCCTGGAAGTGAGATTCCAGAGTGGTTCAGCCATCACAGTGAAGATAATTCATTATCTTTCCCAGTACCTTCAAATATGTGCGAGAAAATCAGAGCAGTAGTTCTCTGTGCCATTTTAAGTATAAAGGATGGAGAGGCAGCAAATATATCACGTGAAGTTTTCATCAATGGTCAGAATGTGACAACATTTTCAAGACAGTTTTTTTCATTGGAGTCAGATCATGCGTGGTTGTACTATCTTCCACGTCGATTTATTAGGGGCTTGGATTTGATGCAGAATGGTTCAGTTCACTTTGAAATTTCATTTAAACTTCTAGGAGCATCAATAGGTTCAAACTTGAAAAAGTGTGGGGTATATCTTGTTTGCAAGCGAGATGAGGTAGTGGAAGATCCAAGTGTTAGTCGATCCTTAAGTTGTCAAAAGGAATCAATGTCAGTCGATCTTAAGAGAAGTTGGTGTGATAACGACTTGGAACACAATTTAAATTTAAAGATGATGAAGAGGACAACTGAAGAGTCTCCAATGGTTGGCAACCATCCTGAGTTTCGCCTTGAGCCGCCTCCAATGCCATTGACCACTAGTGAGCATCAGGGGAAACATTGGCTTTCATTATCTTTGCAACCCATGGGCCATATGACTAGTAATCCAATTTACTCCAAAAGTTTAGAGGATAAGGTTAGGCTTGTGTCAAAAAACAAAATTGATCAGCCAGCAAATACCTCCCAGTTGCAGCACCTTGACTCAGAATTGCACGAGAGGAAAGAGAAGCATATAATGACATTCAATGGTCATGATGATGAGTCTGAACTTCCACCTTAGTATTGCAGCCAATGGTTATGACGACTCAGGATCCAGTGAGCTTGAAAGAATCAGAGAATTTGCAGGCACAACTGTCCGTTGTTGCCAGCAATTCACTAATAGGCACCAAGCATGCTAAACAATTTTTCGTACCACTAGTATCCTTAGCACTTAGCATATTGATTGGGAACAAAAGCTACCAAGATTAACACTGCAGCTGCTTTCTATCCACCATAGTTTCATGTTCATGTGATTTATTCGCTGAAGTTGGATGCTTTATGAGAGAATTTTATGATGACTGAGGGGACTGTTGATTTCCAGCTTTTACAACACCAAGTACCTTGATTTCCCTCTTACTGGTATGGCCCTTCTTTTCTGTTTTACTTAATGTTCAAGTGATGATTTAAATGATTCTTGGCTATAGCATGAGTCTGGTGGAGGTAAAGTATGGTCATATATGTATAATGTTCTGCAATTATTTGGCATGTTGTATATTCTCTCATCCCAGTTCAATATTAATCTTAGAGATTTTTTAAGTAATTATCTTTTGAAACACTCATTTCAATATGTATTGCTCTGTTATTTTTGAATATGTATGTGTGTATGTGTGGTGATAAAGGAATTTTTTTTTTTTTTTTTTTTTTTTTGCATATAATAGGTGCAATTTGTCTTTTATTTATGAAGAAAAATCGAATGTCCTTTTCGGTCATTTATAGTCCAATTTTGAGTTGCCAAATGCTTTATACGATTAATTGTAATTGCTGACTGCCAGTTGCCAGTTGCTAGTTGCTGGACGCTGCCACAAGCTGCCTAAACCAAAGAGGTCCTAACTCCTAAATTGTTAGATTTGATTTTCTTATGTTGCTTAATCTATTTTAACAATTTAATTGTGCCGAGAAACATGTTATGAAAGATCATACAATCCATATGGCTATCAAGCATTGAGTTATGTTGATATCCCTAACTGATAGCCTATCCTGAATAGGGAAGTCCATTCCTGTTTTGGTGCAATGTAGAGAATAAAACACAAGTGGAATTGATTCTCTTAGAACTTCCTACCAAATGTTGCAGTGTAGTTCCTTTTGATTCTATTATTTTATTATTAAGAATAGTTATGAGTGGTTCTTAAATTTGTCTGAATAATTGAAAATACTGCTCAAATAAAAATCCTCATAATTAAATTTGAGTCCTTATACTTGCTTCAATATTTATTTTGGGAAATTTATTCCATAAGGTTTAGTATTATTATTATTATTTTTTTCATAATTATATTAATTATAAACACTTAACTTAGTAATTAAGAAAGAACAAAAAAGCCATAGACATGATAAATTATAATTAATTAGGATAGTGAGAAAATACTTCTAGATTTTGAAGTTAATAATTTAAGGTATTACTTGCTATAGTTTGGAATATTATTAGCATATTAAAAAATGTTTATAAATTTAAAAGATAAAATAAAATAAATAAGATAAAATGATGTAACTCTAAATATGTAATATTAAAGGCTAATTATGTGTGATTTGGTTGATTTTTTTTTTTTTTTTTTTTTTTAAGGTTGTAGAAAGCGAGAGGTTTCATATTTAAGTTTTTTCAATTACAAATAGTTGTCACTAATTTAGTGTGAGATGTTAAAAACTGTTAGAGTATTCTCCCTGATTAAGTTGTCAAAAGGTAAAATTATAAATATATAAATATGGTAAGGTCATAATAATATAAACATGGTAAGGTCATAATAGTCACCCAAAAAAAAATTATAAGAAATAATTGTACTAATATAAATATTTGATTTTATGGCAATTATTTTCTATTATATCAATTTTCTCAATTTATTTAACTTTTTTATTCGTCTTATCCATTTAAAAATATAATACATTTATTTTTTATTTTTCATATTTTATATAATATATATATTTTAATTTTGGTTATATGTATAATTACTATAGATTGAATGGAAAATAATTATTCTTTAATAAGCCACAAATTTGTTGTCATACCAGCTTTCAATTAATGTTTATAAATAAATATTTTGAATAAGTTTGCTTTATTATAAGAACTAAATTGTAACTCACCCATAATTTTTTTTTTTTTTTTTAGTATTGTTAGGAAAATCAAATTTAAATTTATTTTAAAATTATATATGCATTTATAATTAGAATTAGTTTTTTTACTAACGTGCTTCTTCGTACGTTGATCACTATTATGACTCGTTACGACTCATTTTAAAATATAATTTAATTTGTAAAATATGAAAAATTTAAAATTCAATTCTTTATTTCTTAAAATTTTTATTGATAAAAATTAACTAATAATAATATTAAATGCATATAATAACAATTGAACGAATGGAAGAAGATTGTATGTTATTTTTGGATTTGAAAATTACATATTTTTAATAAAATATAATATTATTTTAATAAATAAAAAAAGAAAATATAAGGAAATATAATGTAATATATTTTCATAAAATAATAATTTAACTATTTTTTTTTCTTAGAATAAATGAAAAAAATTATATGATTGAAACTTACGAATTGAGGAGTGGAACCATCAAACCCGAAATTTAAACCAATCTTTCAAACAAAAAAACACAAACATAGCAATTTGGATTTGAAAATTACATATTTTTAATTTAATAAAATAAAATATAAATTTTGAAAATGATATATTTTTAATAAAATATAAAATTATTCTAATAAATAATATTCAAAGACCATATTATCCTCAAATGAAATACACAATTAGTAAGAACTTAATAAGGGGCGATTAAGTAAATTTTCTTATCCTTCATTAATTGAATTTATTTTTTCTTATTTAAATTAAATATAATTAATTATATACTAAATAATAATTATTTTATTTTTTCCTTCTTCAAATTGAATTCACTTTTTCTTTATTTAAATAAATTAAATAATTATATTATTTAATTAATAAATGACTATATTAACCTATCATAAATGTACAATTAGAAAAAGTAAGAAGCGCTTAAATAAGTTTTATTATCTCTTTGCACACGCGCGCGCGCGCACACATATATATATAGAATATGTTGGATTATGCCTCATATAATTTGACAATGCCTCATAAAATTATCTTAATTTTAATACTTTTTATTTTTTTTTTTCTCTTTTAAATTGATTAAAAATTAAGAAAAAAGTACAAAAAGATAAGATACCATGTGTTTTTATACATTTTCATTTCTGGTTCCATGAAATTCTTTTTAATAAAAAGAGTTTGTATACACGATTCAAGATCTAGCATTGTAACACGTTATTATATGCTAATGTGGCATTGAGATGCGACTAAACACTTGTTGGGGTTTTTGAGTTGAAATAATGGTGATTCTTTTATTAAAATTGCATTCATAAAAAAACATTAGCATATGCTCTTTTTATAGAGCATTAACCCTTACAAATAGGAACTTCCCACTACCCAAAATCAAATATAACTTAACAATTTTGATCAATTAAATAGCAACTAATAACCAAATATCTCTAAACAATAGAAACAATCTCAACTCTAATATGAAAGAAAAGACTACGTCAGCCAATGTTGAATTAATTCCAACATTCCCTCCTTTAATTCAACATGGGCTCAACGTAAAAATAAATTTCTTAATTTAATTTTTGTTGTTGTTGTGTTGGAGCACACCTCTCCAAACCTCTCGATTTCATGGAGCACTTCTCTCCACTTGATTTTTTAATTGTCTTCATGAAGCACTTCTCTCCAAGATTTTCTCATGGTGCACTTCTCATTAGGGGAGTTCACGGTTCGCGGGATCCTGGAACCGAATCGGAAAAAAAAATCGTGATAGGAAATCCTCGAAAAATCTCCAAATCGATCCGAACAGATAGTAGTACTATGGTACGGGACCGGAGATTGAAGTGTACCTATATCGAGAACTGAACCCAACTGACTTGGACCCGAACCGAACTAAAATACTCGAATGGATACTAACCACATGTTATAAGTTTAATATTAACCCAGCCCATCTAATATTATAGCCCAATCCATAATAATAACATGTGGCAAGCATGCAGAGCAAAGAAAAAAAAAAGTTAACCCTAAATCACTAAGGCGCCGCCAGAGAGAGAAAAAAAATCTCAGTCTCTCATTCTCTCGAGTCTTCTTTTCTGGTTGCTTCTCTCTTCTCTCATCCTTATAACCCTAACCCTAAATTCTATCTTCACGTTGACGCTAGAGAGAGAAATCTTTAGTCATTATGTCCTTCTTTACTCTTTGGTATGTTCCTTTCCTTCTTCCTCTTTTCTTCTCTCTTTGCTCAGCATTGTAACCCTAATTTTCATTTTCCAAATATCGTCGTTAAAGAGAGAAACTTTTTTTCCTAATCTCTCATCTGCTGCTTCTATGTTGTATTTTCTCTCATATCTTCACTCATAATCTTGCATGATAGTGCTCGTGCTCGTGCTCACTTCTATGTTATAATACTTTGTGAAAAATATAGATCCAAGAATAAAATAAGAAAATAAGCAAAATATATCAGAAATCGAAGAAAATAATAAATAGAAATAAGAAATCGAAGGAAGATAAGAATAAACCAAGATCTGCAAATAGATTTGAAGGCTAATTTGAAGTCAGTGTATTTACTACGTAAGTATGTGTGATATATGCATGTGATGTGTGGTTGTTGTGTGTGCTTCTGTGAATCTGTGAAATGGTTTATGTAATTATGGTTTTTAATTTTTTAAATTAGGGTTTTGACTTTAAAATTTGGGCTTTTAGTTTTGGGGTTTTCAATTTCTCATATTAGGGTTTCAAATTTTATAATTAGGTTTTCAATTTTAAAATTAAGGCTTTTAGTATTAACAATTGGGGGTTTATGTAATTGATTATAAAATTACGATTTTCAACTCTTAAATAGGGGGTTTTGTAATTGATTATAAAATTAGGGCCTTCAAGTCTTAAATTGGGGATTTACATAATTGATTAAAAAATTAGAGTTTTCAATTCTTAAATTGAGGGTTTCTGTAAGTGATTACAAAATTAGGGTTTTCAAGTATTAAATTGGGGGTTTATGTAATTGATTACAAAATTAGGGTTTTCTATTCTTAAATTTAGGGTTTATGTGATTGATTACAAAATTAGGGTTTTCTATTCTTAAATTGGGCGTTTATGTATTTGATTACAAATTTAAGGTTTTCTATTCTTAAAATTAGGGATTATGTTTTAAATTTAAGTTTTTAATGTAAGTAGGGGTGTTCATGGTTCGGTTTGATTAGTTTAGAGTAAATGTTTTTAACCAAACCAATAAAGTTGATTTTTAAATATTTCAACTCTTAACCAAATCAAGTAATACTAAAAAATATCCAAACCAAAACTATTTGGATTCGGTTTGAATAGTCAGTTTGGTCGGTTTGACAAAAGTAAAAAAAAAATAAAATAAAAAATTGAAGAGATCATAGAAATTTAACAAACATTAAAATAAAATCATATTACTAGACAATAATCAACCTTATCAATACTATAAAAAAAAAAATGCAAATTTCAAGTTGTGTACTTGAAATTCTATAGCATAATAATAATAAATTAGAATGAAATATTTTCCAATAAGTTAATAGGGATCAAAATAACAACATAAAACTCTATGAAATATAGAAATTTAGTAGATATCTTTAACTTCTAAAAAATTTAAAAAATAATTTGCATATTAGTAAAGTACATATCTAAAAAATACATAGTTTTATTATATTATTGGTTTGGTTCGGTTTAACTGGATTCTCATTTTCTTAAACTAAAACTAAACCAAAAATTCTGTTTATAAAAATTTTAAAACCATAACCAACCATGAAACAACCTAAACCATGGTTTTTGGTTTGGATTGAATTGGATCAATTCGGTTTGGTTAATTTTTGTGCAACCCTAAATACAAGTCAAATTTTAACCGTTAGACCTTTGAAATTTGTTTCCACTTTCCAACGGTCATATTTTATGTCAAACCCATAATGACAGTGTTAGACTTACATTGTTAGTGTATAACCAGTAAACATCTCTATAACTACTAACCACATTATATTTGCAAACCAATATTAGATATTCTGAACAAAATACTAAATAGTTTCTGAAATCTATATTTGAAATGGAAGCTAGTTCATCAAGGTCTAGGAGGTCCAATTCTAATAGGGGAGCCACTTTAATTAATGGGAATGCAATTAAGTTTAGAAATCAGTTGTGCCATTGTGGAAGGAAGGCTTTAGTTAAGATTTCTGAGTCTGCATCTAACTCCAATAAACTGTATTTCCATTGTGACAGTTGTGGGCTTTTTAAATTTTGGGAACCAACAGTAGATTATTTTGAAATTCATAACATATGTAGTAATGTGAACAATAATAACAATGATATGCTGATTGGTATGATGATGAAGCTGCTACAAGCACAAGGCGGAAACTATCAAAGTCATGGGAATCCTTCACTTTGTTGTTTGTATGTTTTATTATTTCTCATTGTAATTGTGCTATTGTTGTCGAGTATTAAAGTATTTATGATTGTTTAGTGTTTAGTGTTTAATTGTTTTATTTAATTAATTAAACTACTGTATCTGTCAAATATATTAGTTATTATGTACTTCAATTTCAAATGAAATGTAATGACATAAATTATTTAATTACAAATTTCTGTCAATAATTTGTAATGTTTATGATTAGTTTAATACTGATATGATATATAATATGTAATGATGTTATTAATAACTTATTATGTATTGATAGGAAATGGTGAAGCAACAAAGAGATAGAGGGGGTATTGGTACACCTGGCATTGGTAGTAGGGGTAGAGAGAATGGAGGAAGGCAAATAACAAGACCAAACCCTACACTGCCTGTGCCTGTGGTACCAACTACAACTGTTGATTCAATTTCTTCTCCAGCTAACATTCCTACATCTACATGTGAAGTAACTGGGTCTGTTGATGAAAATGAAATGCAAACAGAAGGTAATCTTCCTAAATCTACAACTCATACACATAGTAATAAGAGGGCTAGATAAGGGGTGTGGTTACATTTTGAAAAACTATATGATGGTGAGGGTAATGAAACTGGTAAGGCAGAATGTGTGTGCTATGGGAGGGATTATCAAAGTAAAAGTGACCAAGGAACCTCTGGTCTTTGGAAACACCTTAGGGAAACATGTAAAAAGTTTTCAGATAAGAAAGGGTTAGTTGAGGCACATAGAAGTGGAAAAGATAAAAGTCAGAGTACATTGACTTTTAACAAAGGGAATTCTGGGGAAAAGCAACTGACTTGTTGGAAATTTGACCAACAAGCCAGTATGGATGCATTAGTCAGAATGATTATAAAAGATGAATTGGCTTTTAGGTTTGTTGAGAGGGAAGGGTTCAGGGAATTTGTGGATACAATCTGTCCACAATTTTTCATTCCATCTAGATGTACAATTGCTAGGGATTGTTTTAAACATTTTACACATGAAAAGAAAAAATTAAAATCATTCATTGCCAATAACTGTCAAAGAGTATCTTTGACAATAGATACTTAGACAAGTATTCAAAACTTATCATATTTGTGCTTGACAACCCATTTCACTGACAATGAATGTAATTTGCATAAAAAGATTTTAAATTTTTGTGTAATTAAAAGTCATAAAGGTGTAAACATAGGGAATGCAGTAGATGTTTGCATGGAAGAGTGGGGATAAGAAAGGTGATGTGCATTATTGTTGATAATGCATCATCAAATGACACTACTGTCCAACAATTAAAAAAGAAATTATTCAAAAAAGATGCATTTGTTTTGAGTGGGGAAGCATTTCATATGAGGTGTTGTGCCTACATCCTTCAATTAATTGTGAAGGATGGGTTGAGTATGTGAGAAAGGCAATTGGGAGGATTGTAGCTGTAGTTAAATACATTTGGAGTAGCCTAGCTAGAGCAGATTTGTTTAAAATGTGTTGTGAGAAGGCTGTAATCACAAGTAAAGCTTCTTTGTCTTTAGATTGTCCAACTAGGTGGAATTCCATATATCATATATTGGAATCTGCAATAGGATATCAGACTGCATTTGAGACAATGGAGAATTTAGATCCTAAGTTTATAATGGAGTTTGGGGAACAGGTACCAAATGATGTGGATTGGGAGAGTGCAAAGAGAATTACTAGGTTTTTTAAAAACATTTATGATGTTACTTGTAATTTCTTGTTCTTTATACTCTACATCTAGCTTATATTTTCCTGAAATAATAAAGATTCTTAGAGAGCTATAATTATGTGAGGGGTTTACTGATTCTACCCTTTCAATTTTGGGTAAGCACATGAGAGCTAAATTTGATAAATATTGGGGTAGTCTTGATAAGATGAATGTGTTATTGTTTGTGGCAGTGGTACTAGATCCTAGGTATAAGCTAAATTACCTTAGGATTAAGTACAATGGGTATTATGATGAGATTGAGGCCACAAATTTGATTTTAAGAGTGAAAAAAGCTCTTAATGATATGATGGAGGAGTACAAAGTAGAAAATGCAAAAATTGGATTTAGCCATTCTTACACCATTATGTCAAACTCATATTGAAGTTGATGATGTGGAAGATGAAATTGATGAGTATTTCATTGAAAAAGAGAAAGAGAGTACACTCACTATGCAATCTGAGTTGGATATATATTTGGAGGAGAGAAAAGAGAAATTTATGCTGGATTTCAATTAATTGGGATGGTGGAAGGTAAATTCATTGAGATTTTCCATTTTAGCCAAAGTTACAAGAGATTTTTGGCCATTCAATGTTCAATAGTGGCAAGTGAATCTGCCTTCAGTATTAGTGGAAGGACATTAGATCAATTCAGGAGTTCTTTAACTCCTATAACTGCTGAAGTATTGATTTGCTGCCAAGACTAGTTAAGGACCACTTCTCATCCTATCCAACTTGAAGAGACTCTAGCAGATCTTGAGAACTTTGAGAATGGTATATTATAATTTTAAATTTTTAGTTTTCAATTTACATTTTTTTTGGTGCACATTTTGACTCTATTAATTTCACTTGCAAGTGTATTAAAAGAGCCTGAAATTTTTGAGAATGTGGTTCCTAAGACTTTGGTGGAGTGTTGAACAAAATTAAGGTATCAATGATTTTAATTTAATTATGTATTTCTTGGATTTTGTTCTTTCTAGTTGCTGCTAGTGCTATATTTATATTGTTGATTTGTTTGTTCTTGCAGGCCTCTCTATGATAAAATTGAACTTTTAGGGAGTGTTTATATGTTTTGATTTTTTTTTTATTTTAAACTTGAGAATTTGTTAATTATACTTTGTGTATTTTTTGTTGCTAGTTGGATGTTGATTGCTTTTTTTATCTGAATCTGCAGAAATCAAGTGCTTTGGTGTGATGATGTATTCTGGTACTTTGCTTTGGTTCTGCTTCCTTGTTTCTTCTCCTATCCTACATATGGTATCCTTCTTCCTTGTTGCTGCACCTATCCTACATCTAGTATCCTTCCTTGTTACTGCATCTGGTATTCTTCCTTATTGCTGCTCCTATCATGCTGCTCCAATTATGCCTCTGCTACTACTATATTGCTTCTCTGATACTTCAATTATCCATTTGGTATTTGCTATTGCTGTCTGCTCTGTTGCTGTCCTGCATATGCCTCTGCTGTCCTCCATATTCATGAACAATTTCAAATTTTTTGTTATTTGGTGATGTAATATTTGGTTCAATCTATTATATTTGCTGGAATTGTTTGTGGGATTTGGTACAATTTGTTATGTTCTTATGTTGGAATTATATTTTTTATTTTGCATATGTTAGAACTTGAAATGAGTTTCAACTATTAGAATATTTTTAAATTAATATTAGTTGATGTATTTCATGAAATGTATGTGTGTTATTGAATTTGACTTTGTAATTTGATACAAAAAAGAGCAACTAATAGGCATTTACTCAAAATACCCAAAATTCCCTAATTCCTCGACTTGTTTTTCTCGAACCATTAGAATAGAATAACCGAACCGTCCCAAATCGAAATATAGGTTCAATTTGGTCCGGGACTTTCTTTATTATATTTTGGTACTGGTTCCTTAATATATCAAGAACAAAAATTTTGGTTCGGTCCAGAATTGTCAAATTTTCGACTTTACCCGAACCGTGCACACCCCTACTTTTCACCACCAACATTATTTTTAATTGTCTTCATGGAGCACTTCTCTCCAATATTTTCTCATGGTGCACTTATCACTACCAACATTATTATTTTTTTTTTATTTTTTTCAGAAAAAAGATTTCGTTTCTTCTTTTGCCACATTTGCTTGAACTTCATTGTTTGACCTGCAATCTTTTTGAACATGCCCAAATTTTTTGCATTTGAAACATTGAGGTTTACCTTTATGCCAACAATTATTTTCTTCATGATTTGTCTTCTTGCAAATACCACATGGATGAAATTTTCCTTTTTTCATTGGTGATGATGATTTGGATATAAAAGTTCCTTCAACAATCAACTATCAACAAATTTGTCACCCTTGAAAATGGTGGATTTTGAAGAAAAACAAACACTTGATGAAGTCATACTTCATATTTGATATGGGATAAATAAATACCGAACTGGATCAGAAGAAGTAATGGGCTAGGCCCAACTCAACATACCTAAAAGCCCAACATTTGAAGGCTAGGATTAATGTTGTCAACTAGTATGGTTCCTAGTCCGAAGCTGAAACATGTAAATTGTCATCCTAATCCGAATCATTCTAGAAATCCATACTTGATCCACGTAAGAACTTATAATCTATAAATACCTTTAAAAATCAAACTTCACAGGGACGTGAACTTTCACAACATACAATATACAGAGAGCTTATTGAAACAGAGTGTTTCACCTAAATCGAGTCAACCTACTAACTTGATCATCGGAGTGACTTTGCTAGGCACCAGGCCTAGCCCACTTGATTTTCATTTCTTCTTGCAGGTTACACTAACCAAAAATCATTCAAGCAAAGATCAAACTATTCTACCTCGATTGGAATCAGTTTCATCAAATTGGCGCTGTCTGTGGGAAATGATTAATCAAAATCTTTCCTCACATTTTTTTAAAAAATAATGACCTGTAAAAAGAAAACTTTATCCAAAAAATATGGCTCAATCAAAAGATGATAACAATCGGGAAATTCTTCCTAGAGATCCCAGAACCTCTCAAATTCATCCAGGATTTGAAGTTCGCACCGAAGTTTATGTTACCCCTCCTAAACAAACTCAACATACTGATATAGCATCAACATTGCAGTAGTGGAGTGCTATAGTCCCAACCTCAAGCAATAACTAATCTATTTTGCTAACCCTCGAAGTTGTGTCTGCCTTGCACTTATTGCTCAATGCCCTGCAGACCCCACAAACTACTCCAGCACTTAATACTCAGGCTATTACCAAAATAGTACCTGGAGTAGATCTTAACCGAAGGCTAGACTTTGACTCAATACCACTAGAAACACGCAACAAAGATCGCATAGCCTAGAAAAGCAGAGAGAGAGTAAGGTAAGAAATAATCAGACCAGGAGGTGACAATGAGGAAGAGGTCCCAGGTCGAGGACAAAGCAATCATCTGTATAGCAGAGATCGAAGCGGGGAAAGCTAGCAACTTCGTCATACTAACAGGGCTAACATAGATCGAAGCAGCCAAAGGAAAGGAAGAAAAGAAGGGAAACGATCTAGGAAGAGAGGTAGAGAGGATGAAGAATCTCTATCTAAATCTTCCTCTCGTCATAAAAATTGAAATAGTCAAGAAGCGACCAGTCAACAAATGATGAAGAAATAAGGGAGACTATTAAAAAGTTTATAGAAGAAATTGCTGGAGACAAAAGTAAGAAGTCCATTGATAAAACCTCAATTTGGCCCTTCTGAAACCTTAAATTTGCACCCCTTGATGACTGATTTTCAAGTACAAATCCATAGAATCAAACCAAGCTCAAATTGGATCAGAAACGGGCTCAAACCAATCAAAACAGTACAAAATTGGGTTGATTCGAGTAAAGCCAAACCAAATCAGACTGTGTTAGGTTAAAACTACTTGGTTGATATCACCAGTTTTCAATTACGAACCCATAGAATCAAACCGGACCCAATTTGGATCAAAAATGGGTTAAAACGGACCAAAACAGTGTAAACCGGATCAAACTGACCGGTCTGGATAAAATCAGACCGGGCCAAGGCGGTGGCTGTCTGGGCGGCACGCCAAGTGTGCCCCTTAGCACACAGCACGCCATCCGGCGCACCAGGCGTGCCGCCGCCCAAGCCCCTTCAGCCTCCTCTATAAATACCCATCTTCCCTTCCTTCAAAATTAGATCGAAAATTGGGGGAAAAAAAAATATAAAAAATGCTTATTTTGCTACCGAAATTTTGTCCAAAATATATTTTTTTTATATCCAAATCCTTTCACCTACCAATATAATTTTAATTTAAAATTATTATTATTTATTTTGAGTTCCTAACCCGAAGTGGAGCTCAGATCCGGAGCCAAGTTCGCCCCGTCCGCAAAAAAGCCAAGAAAAGTAAAAATATAATTTCTTTATCTTATAATTTTTAAATTCTAAAATTAGATTTAGAATTTATCCTGTTGTCATGCCTTTATTTGAATCTAAATTTAAAAAGATCTAAATTTATTAATTTAAAATCTGAATTAAATTAATAAACCGAATAAACTTCTTTTGAGTAAAACCCCTCATTCGCAATAAGGGAGACCTGCGTGGGGTTTGATTCCCATTCAAAGGGATACGCAAGCATGCCATCTTTAAAATATCAACTCCAAAATATTTTAAATAATATTTTCCCCTTTTTATTTATTTATTTTATTGCTTTATATTTATTTTATTAAATTAATTAAGGAATATGTGATTTTTCTAGTACCCATAAGAGCTAGAAAAAATATCCTCTTATCATATTTTATTTTTTGTTTATTCATTTATAACCTGTCATCCATATAATATTTGCATCATTTATAATTATTTCATTCATCATTTTTATTTTTGTTCATGCATACATAAAGTTATTTTGTACCTAAGTCAAACTTAAGAAATTTAATGTTTATTACCAAAACCTGATCCCCGAGCTTACTTTGGTCACTCGTGGATTAACGCTTTTCTATTAGAATAAAATAAATAATTTGGAGTCATTTCATTTGGGTTTTCCTTTCATTTTTCCAATTAAAATAAATAAAATTAAAGTGGCGACTCCCTATCACATAAAGCGAAAATACAAATTTCAATTTTTCAAGAACTCACAGCGGGTTGCAGATTGAGTTTCTCCTGAAAGAGCATTTCGATTCCTTTAGCGGATCATATCGGTGCTCAGGCGAGGTCTCACAGCCCTAAAATCTCCTTTCATTAGGGCCATACAAGAGTATAGGATGCCCAACAAATTTAAACCTCTAACCTTGAAAAAATATGAAAGTGAAAATGATCCTAGGGTCCATGTGATGGATTATAAACATGCAATAGAGCTGCAGATAGAAAGTGACGAGGTACCATGCAAGGCTTTCCGAAGTTCTTTGGAAGGAGCGGCCATGAGATGGTTTGATAGCTTGGAGGAAAAAAGCATTAGCAATTTCAGACAGCTTGCTATATTGTTCATGCAAAAATTTGCAGCAAGCATTCCAGTAGAAAAGCGAACACAATGTCTATAAACTGTAACACAGAAAGAATGAGAACCCTTGAGGGATTATGTGGCCCGTTTCAACAGGGAAGCCTTGAAGGTTACACAATTAGATTAGGCCAAGGTGATGGAGGCCTTGCAGAATGGCACTTCCCATACCGAATATTTTAAAGCATTGTGCAGACATGCACGTCGCACCCTAGAGAAAGTGATGGCCATCGCTCAAAAATACATTAGACAAGATAATGCCTATTCCTTTAATCAATTCGCAAAGAAAAGAAGATCGGGTGAAAACCCTATAGTAGAAAGTAAAATGAAAAAGCAAGAAGAAGTGAATAAAGGAAATTATGGTGGAGGAAGGAATGATAGAAGCCGCCCATCTCATACATTGGATATAACCGAGCTAACCCCGCTGAATACAAACCCTGCAGAGGTGTTTGCAACCTTCAAAGACCAAGATATTTGGGCTCACCCTAAACTAATGCTTACCCATCGGATAAGAAGCAAAAATAAAATTTGCCTGTTCCATAATACCCATGGTCACAATACTAATGATTGCAGGCAATTACTAGAAGAAATAGAAAGGCTAATTAACCAGGGGAATTTAAAAATTTTTATAAAAAGCAAAAATACAGGTCAGGATGGAGTGAACGGAAAAAAGTGGAAGCATGCGATGAATGATGGGTCGGCTGGAACTATTAACTGTTTGACTGGAGGACCAAATGAAAGGCTAATTAGCAAGAGTAAAATCAAAGGTTCTCAAAGAAAAAGGGAAGAACTCGAGTTCATTTTTTGTAATAGGTACACAGTAAGTACTAAAAGAGAATATGAGAGCAGTTTGAAATACCCCCACTCATATCCTGTAGTCATCCAAGCTGTAGTAGCCAACTTTCTTGTAAAAAGAGTATTGGTCGACGATGGTAGTTCAGTGAACTTGCTCACAGCCGATGCATATGCCAAGATGGGGCTAAAAGAGAGCGACTTAGAAAACATTAGGAATCTAATCCGCACACTTGACGGCACAGAAGTACCATCAGTAGGGATAACAAAGTTACCAATCACCATAGGCTCGATTCCAGAATGTATCACCGTGATGGCATTCTTTGTAGTAGTAAGGTTACCGTTGAATTACAATATTTTGATTGGAAGACCCCTCCTCTATGATTTGGACGCTTCGACCAATATTAGGCACTTAAGGATGACTATCCCTAAACATGAAGGAGGGGAAATATGTGTATATGGTACACAAGATCAAAATGAGTTGGAGAAGAAAAGACAAAAAAAGGTGTCCACCTTGCATCAATCAGAACAGGTCACTTTAATCGAAGCAGTTCGCAAAATTCCATAACAGAGGATCGAGCCTATAGAAAAATTACCAGTAAGAGGGGAAGGATTGTAAAAGTACTTGCTAATCAACTCCTCCCTAAAAAGTGAACAAAAGATCCAAGCTCGCTAATTCCTAACAAATTGTTTGTCCAGCTTTGCATGGTCTTCAACTAAAATAAAAGGTATGAGTCCAGACATAATTACCCACCATCTTAATGTCGATCCTGCATATAGACTAATTAAACAAAAGAAAAGATATTTTGGTCCAGAGAGGCAAGATGTGATAGATGAAGAAGTTGACAAGTTAATAAAAGCTAGTTTATCAGAGAAGTACAATACCCAGAATGGCTCGCCAATGTAGTACTAGTAAAAAAGGCAAATGGGACCTATAGGATTGCGTAGATTTCACCGATCTGAACAAAGCCTACCCAAAGGATTTGTAGCCCAATATGAACCAAGAAGGGGGGTTGAATTGGTGGGCAATTAAAAATTTAAATGAGGAAGAGTAAAGAAATAGAAAGAACACAAAGATTTATAGTGGTTCGGATTATAACCAATCCTACATCCACTCCCCAATTAACAATTGGGTATTTCACTATCTATGGAGTTTTAACAAGTTCACTCCCAACTTAGTGTTTTCAAGCTCACACCAAACTTTACAAGTGTTTTCAAGGCTCACACTAAAAACCTCACAAGTGTTTTCACT
>CATKHJ010243938.1:0-34638 GCA_949750685.1 Vernicia montana
TTTCCCCATAATCAATCGAGTGGCAGCTTACACCTTGCTCACTTCACATGCCTAGTCACACGTACAACTGATCGGGTCATATGTACTGGAGTCATTAAACTTTTTCCAGCTAAGGTTCGGATAATCTTACCCTATTCGCAGATTCCATTATCATTGTGCACAAGGTCCGATGTAATGCCCCACATCAGAAGGTATTCTGCTTATCATTTTATCATTATGACAATATACATTTTTTATCAATGAATTGATTCAATGGATAATATAATAATAGCACTTTAAATTCTCATCATACGGTCATATTAAAAAGACCGAAACAATATTAGGCTCAATTGGCCAAATGCCATAAAGAATAAATTATTCAATTTTGGCTCATTAATCAATAAATAATAATGTTTTTCCAAAGAGTTGCAATGCATTATAAACAAGAATGAATTGAGCATAATAAACTCATATTTAAGGCACAAAAGCAATAATACTATTTGTACTCAACTCGAAATTTCTTAGCTCCTAATATAAATAAATGCCGACTAGAAATGCGACTCTTCGGTATTATGGATAATACCTTTTCCTTTCGATTCTACAACACATTACATAAATCGAAAATTAATTTCTATTCCTTTAACCTTAATACCATATCTTGCTTTTCCCTTCCTTAACCATAAATAAACATCACACATATACACATTACATAATTTATCATTAAATCAAACATTCCAAGTATAATAGTCAATTAATCAAATTAAGAAATTTACTTCCTTTCCCTTTTCAATTCCTTAATTCAATTTCATCTCCAACACATGAATCAAAGCAAATATAATTTCTATTAATTCATGACATTAATTTATACCTTAAAAATCAAAATCCCTAAATATACCAATTCCATCAATTTGGAAAAAAATCATTTTATTTATCCAAATCCCAAATTGATCTTGAAATTATTAAATTACACCATATACAAACTTAATTAATCAATCAATTTTAATTAATTCAAGTTAAATATCAAATCCCCAATTTATTCCATAAACCCTAGAATTTGGAAAAAATACCAATTTCATAATTAAATCTTAAATTGAACATGAATTCATCTAATTAACATTCTATTAACTCATTTCCATCATTCAATTGAAATCCAATTATTTTGATTTCTTAAAAATCCCTAATTTCCCATAATAAGGTGATTTTAGGAAAAACCCATAATTTCACTTCCAAACCTTTAATTGATCCTAGAATCATGAAATTAACATCATATTAATCATATAGCATCATTTAAACAACAACAACAATCATCAAATCATATACTTATCTTATATCATCAATTATGCCTCCAAAAATTCAAGTTTTATATAAAATCACCATAATTCATTTTGACACTTCTAATCCACTTATCCACACCCCAAATGATCTTAAATATCATTAAAATTAATTTAGAACACTTTCCCCCCATATTTCTAGCATAGGCCGAACCATATGAAGAAAATAACCAAAATGAGTTTTATGCCTTTTCATGCTCTTTTCACTTGTATATCTTTCAATTCCAAGCTTTAATTTATATAATCCACCAAAAGATACATAATATAAGTCCCCCTTGATATTCCTTAATTTAATCAAACCATAGAAATAAAAAGAAAAATAAATAGTTCCAATCCAAACACTAAATCCATACTTGAAACCATATAAAGAATCATAAAGCACTAATTCTTACCTTAGGCAATTAAATTGCTAACTTTGGAACTATGAATAAGATGAGAGCTTTTTGGTGTTTGGGAGAGTTTTATTTTCTTTCTTTTGGCTATTGATGGGGCGGCACATTTGTGAATGGAAGAGTAAAATTTTTGCTTATGTATCATTAACATCAATGGTGGAGATTTTAGAACTATTTGATCAAATGGCTATGATGGAATATAGTTGGATGGTCATGATTTGATTAACACCAATGGCTATGATGTTCCTTAGGTGTTATGGTGACTTTGCAAGATGATTATGTGAATAAAACAAAAGAATGAATGTAGTCTTGATGTAGAGAAAGTGAGAGTTCCATTAGCTTAAGTAAGTTGACTAAAAGTCAACTTTGGAGTCTTATTAGCCAAAACCAATTTCTCCACCATCTTTTCTTCTAATTATCTTTGCCTTAACTTAAAACAATTTAAATTCTACAAACTAGAGCACTAATGGGTTGGCCATACATTATATTGGGCTTGAAAATCTAAAAGTCCGATTAAAAGCCCAACCGAACCATTTACCGTTTTATAAAATTTTTCGTAACTTTATTTCGTTCCTTTTTCACTAGCAAAATTTTATATCACTTTCCCATATCATAAAATACCCTTTAACAATTGATACATTATCCCTTTCAATACAATTAACACACATAAAAATACATAAAAATAATAAAATACCCAAACCGAGTATTATATATACAATATATACAAAGGTATCGTTTCACTCCCATTATAAATTCTATAATGCACTATCTATAGAATACATATATTCTATATCACTTCCTAACTTAAATGGGCCATGAAAACCTCGGGTATTACATCGGCTTCCGAGGCACCCTCCAAGTTTCGACTATTTACGGTCTTCCTGATATCCCTGATATCCCTATGAACCTCCTGCCTGAAGAAATCATTGCGATAAAGATATTGCCTGAAGAAATTGGCGCCGTTTGTGGGAAGAAACAAGAGTCATGTGGGTTAGGCTGGGTGTCTAGAAAAGCCACTCCGACGGTCAAGTTAGATGGTTGATTCAATTTAGAAGATTGAAGACAATGTTCTGTATTGCCTATGTATAAGTATATGTACCTGTGAAGATTGATTTCCTAAGATATTTATAGGATACAAGTCCTTGCATGAGTCAAGTATGGATTACCTTGACCAATTCGAATTAGGATGGCTATTAGCGTGTTTTCAGCCTTCTATTTGGAAACGAACTCCGTTTCATGATGGCTTGATCTTACCGCTTTTAGGCTTTTAAGCATATTGTATTGGGCTGGACCCATATCTTAGTTCGGTATATTTTGTCCCTTATCAATAACTTTACGAAAAAATTCATAAATTAACGAAAAAGAAAAATAATTTCGAAATTATGAAAAAAATGACTCTTGCAAAAAATCACAATTTTCTTATATTTTTTTTATAAATTAAACTATTTTTTCCGTAAAGTTTATAGAAAACAAAGTAGGTTTACTTTAATTTAAAATAAAGTAATCATAAAATTTACCTTGATTATTATATATGTATTCACGGTCTACTTTCCCAAGGCCCATGCCCGTTGGCAATGGAATTGTGGCAGTAGAAACCATCTGAACCTTTTGTTTAATGGGCTGCACAACAGCAGCAGCATCCAAATCAAGGGATGCACATGGACCCTCTTACTCACTGCTTGCCTCCCTAAACGGGATATTATTAATTATTATATATATCACATCCGTGTATACATACAAAAATTACTAGTATCTTTTTTTTTTTCCCCTTTTTATAATTGTATATATATAATATTTATTGACATATTGTTTTTCCATTCAGCTAGGCATCCTCACATTAACTTTTAAGTCTCTGATTGAATGGTGTGTAAGGTGCCCATTGGAGCTGGTTCTATATCTGACCATTGAATTTGGCATTGGTCCAAAAATGGTAGATTTTCAATTAAATCTGCCTATAGATGGTTAACAACAACAAAGGATAATCAAGAAGCATCAACTAGCTCAGCTGTCCTGAATTCTATATCACCAGATTTATGGAAAGCTATATGGAGTAATGACCTACCTCCAAAAATTACCAATTTTATTTGGAGGGCATGTAGGAATGTATTGCCTACCAAAGATCATTTGTTTAAAAGAAACATAACTGAAAATGCAATTTGTGATGTTTGTTATCAGGATCTGGAGACAATTAAACATGTTTTTATTTACTGCAACCATGCAAGAGTCACCTGGTTTGGTTCTAGCTGGGAGTATTATCAAAAATATAATATTACACTGTCATTTGCAGACTGGTGGTTATCCATGATCAATTATCTCCAATCTCATGGTATTCAGTCAGCAGCTAAGAGGATAGCATGCTTCTGCTGGGCCATCTGGAAGCAAAGGAATAAAAAAAAATCTTTCAACAACAAACGATTTATCCTTTAAAAACCATCGGGCTTTCTCAAAAGTATTTTCAATCATATTCAGTGGTTCCACTCAGGCCTCCTTCTACTCAGATTCAAAGGGTAATTAAGAACCATCATTGGATCTCTCCTAGTTCAAGTATTATTAAAATAAATGTTGATGCTTGTTTTAATAAAGGAACAGGAGTAGCATCTTTGGCAGTCTTGTTTAGAAATGATAGAGGAAAGTTGATTGATGGTGTAGCTTGCAAAAGAATATCCAGATCTACTCTAACAGCAGAGGCTAAAGTAGTGAGACATGCAAGGAAACATGGGTATAACAGAGTTATTCTGGAATCTGATTGTAAATATCTTGTTAATGCCTTTTCTGTTCTAGTAAAAACAAGCTTCTGGGAAGTTCAGTCCTATTTGTAGTTAGCTAAAGAGCTTAGTGCTGCTTTTGAATATTTTTGTTTTTGTTGGATTAGGAGGGATTTGAACAAACCAACAGACTGAGTAGCTAGGACTCTTATGTATAATTTTTTGTCTCCTGTGTGGTATGTAATTCCTCCAGCAAAATTGGAGAATTTGCTAAATCATGATGTAATTTCAGTTTCTTCTTAATGGATGAAGTTCCTTTGGTAAAATAATAATAATAATAATAATAATAATAATAATAATAATAATAAGGATATTAATCTCTATATTTGATTTATTTATTTAAAAATTATCTTTTAAATATTAATTTTAAAAATTAAACTCTAATAAATAAGGTGTCGGCAATTAATATAATAATAATAATACATTTTTTTATTGGACGTTAGGTCGATTATGCGATCAGCTTATGTTCTAATTCATTTATTTTGTTTTGGTTTTCATTCCATTTGAGTTGATTTTGCGCAATTTAAGCTTGAAATTCGTGATGGAACTTCATATTTTGGTTATGAATCTCAAGAAATTTTTGAGTATTCTCATTGCTTGACCCATGCATGAACCTCTCTAAGTAGATCTTCAATCTTTTGATCAAGAATTTTTACATTATCTTCAAGCTCTTGTACTTACGTCTTGTTGGCCATAGAATTTTTGCTTTTCTTCACCAAATTGAGATAAGAAGCAAGAGTATCACCGGAATTAATTTCACTGCTCTGATACTAGATTGTTTGGTCCATTGAGCATGATGAAACCTTACTACAGCTGTTTGTTAACTAAGAAAATGAGAGAAAAGAGAAGAAAGGGAAGAAAAAGAGTAGAGAGATTGGATCGAGAGAGAAAATGTAATTGAATTTTGTTATTCATTTTCTTTTACAATTGACAGTAATATATTTTTTATTTGATTCTAGATTGTTCATCTAGAAAATAGCTAACCACTTGCCAATGTGGCATTACAAATATCAGCTCCCAAAACAGTTTAATATGTAACTAATTCTTCACTGATAACTTGCTTCAGTGGTTAACACCTTTTACTAATAAATTGCACCATCACTTCATAATTGGCTGATGATTAGGCTTAACATTGAACAATAAATACATATTTGAATTTCTTATTTTTCCAATATTAAAAAAAAAGTGACATTTAATTTAATAGTTGAGTCAATTCTTAAGATTATTTATTGGCTTATTGGCTTGAAATATCTTAATTTTTTTTTTTTATAATTCTGTTATATCTTTTGAAAATAGGCTATTATACTCAAAATTTTTAAAATTATTCACAATTGTACTCTTTAGTTAAAATTGCTCTTCTGAACTTTTTTTCTCTCCTAATGGTATATGATATAGATTAAAAATATAAATGACATATTATTATTTAATCTCTCATATTTAATTTAATTAACAAATTCATACCTTATTTTTTAGAAACAAATTAAATGGTCTTTCACATTTATTTTTATTAACAAAATAGTATTTTCGTTTAAAATAATTAAAATTTTCTGTTAAGTGAATAATAAAAAGACTAAAATATCCCTATATATATTATGAGGTTATAAAACCTAACATATTATTGTCTCTCAATTTTTTTTTATTTTTTTAATAAAAATTCAGATTAAATATTTTTTTTGAATTTTTTCACCTAATTTTTTATAAAAAAATAAAAAAAAATTATTCTATATATTTTAAATAATAAAAAATATATTTTTATTATAAATAACAAAAAAAGATTCTACACTAACAAAAAATTATATAACTTTTCATTTTAATTATTTTGAAATGCATATATAATTTTTTACTTAAAATATAATTTATTATATTATTAGAATATATAAATATTTTTTAAAATTTTTAAAAGAAAAATTATGTTCCATTGAACTAAAAACTAAAAAAAAAATTATCTTAATTATGTACCAATATTAATTTTGCATCTAATTAGATAAATAGGAAAAAAATCATTGATCAATTTGATTTTTTTTTTTTACTTATAATCAATAATATTTTAGTATTTTACTATTAAATATGCCTTTAAATGCTAAAAAATGTTTTGAATAATAACAAAGAACTATTTTGCTAACAAAAACAAAAGTGAGGGACCATTTAATTCGTTTCTCAAAAAAGAGGGATGAACTTGTTAATTAAATTAAATATGAAGGACTAAATAGTAATATTTTTTTATATTTTTAATCCTTGTCATATACTACTATGAGAGAGAAAATTCAAAGAAGCAATTTTGACCAAATATACAATTGTGAATAGTTTTAGAAGTTTAAGATATAATAGCCTATTTTCAAAGGATACGATACAATTATAAAATATCTCAGGATCCAACTTGTTTGAGTATGAAACTCTAATATCATATTAAAATCCAGGAACTTATATATACGTAGACTTATAAGTGGACAAGTACCATATTAAAATTCATGGACTCATATATACGTAGGCTTATAAGTGGACAAGTGTTAGAATCCATTTGCACAAAACCAATTAGCTTGTGCTAAGTTTAACATCTACTCACTTATAAGTCCTTACGTTATTTCCCAATACACCCCTTTAAGTGCAATCGGGCTGGCCCTTGGCCTAATATTAACAGGCTAGTTGATACTTGCTCATAAATGGATCAATTGACATTTTTTCTTCAGTTTCGGTTCGGGCTAACATCATCATTAGTACAACAATGAGGGGCTTGAACACGGGTCCTAGAATCCAGCTCGTTTGAGTATAAAACTTTGTTACCATATTAAAGTCTATGGATCCATACATATGTAGGCTTATAAGTGGGTAAATATTGGAATCCACTTGCACAAAATCAATTGGTTTGTGTTAGGTTTAACATCTACTTTTTTTTGAAATATATATATACACACACACAGGAACAAAGAAGGGACACGTACACACCTCAAAATCATGGCAATTTTGAAGAAGCACTCTAACCCTTATATCCCACACACATACACTTTACACAATCGATGTGGGAGGCCGAAATTCCAGTCCACTCTCCGTTAGCCTATCCATGGGAAAATGGACTCCCGTGAATAGGAGTCCATTCTCCCATGAATGTGAGATCACTTGTTAAGTAGGTGTTGAATGGGAGTCCATTCAACACCTACTTAATTATAAGTATTTTAGTTATTTTATTATTATTTGATTTGAGATTACTTTCCAACATCTTATTTTCACCTAAAAATCAAGTTTGTCATTTTTCATTTTTAAGTATATGTACTGAAAGTTCTTAAGATTGGTTTGGATGGAGAATTTTTAAATTAAATCTATCAACTTGTTAAATATTCATAAAATTAAAATTTTTTAATTTTATTAGTTTATATAATATTTAAGAGTATACATAAAATATGAGATGTCCTACATTGATTAAATATAATAATCTTATAATGTTAATATAGAAATGAGTTCTCTAATTTTAATAGCTAGTTTTTAAAGTTAGTTCTTCAAAAAATTTATATCAATTATTAACATAGGTATCATAGTCCAAATTGATTCAAACCCAAAACATGGTAGGGTTGTTATACTCAGATGGATCCGTGAGCGTCTAAAAGAATGGTTTTTGACCCACTACATACTTGTCAAATGACAATTGTCACTTGAGGGGAGTGTGCGTGAAAGAAGAGGAGGGAGAGAGTTAGAGGAGGAGGAATGGAATAGGAAAAAACAGACAACGAAAAAATATTATTATTATTAATTTTAGTTTTGTGAAATTTATTTGAAAATTTTACTTATTTTAATTATATTCAATTGTATAGGATAACTTCAACTATTATTAAACTAGTTGCTGAGTGGTTGTCATTTTCCTCTTCAAATAACCGCATTAATACAAAACCCTTTCCCAAGAGAAAAAAACTTGAAGTCGCTCAAGTCTTAAGACGTTAACTTCAATGGCAACCAATGATGACCAAAATCAATTAGAAAAGAGCTTCATAGATTGGATGAAAATCCAAGTAGACCTAACGGAGCTCCTCCAAGCCCTAACCCTGACTAACAATGACAAACCTCCTGCTGATGATTATGAGACTTCACTCACCCACCTCACACAAAAGAGTTTAGACCATTTTCAAGATTACATGGACAAGCGAACTCAATTAGCCCACGATGATGTTTCAGCCTATTTCGCACCCACTTGGAACTCTTCCTTAGAAAACTCCTTGCTCTGGTTGGCTGGCTATAGACCCTCCATTTGTATCAGACTCGTATATGCATTGCGCGGGTCTCAGGTCGAATCTCATCTTTTTTCTTTTTTTGATAACCAGAGGTCCAGTCTCATCTAATAAAATATCTTTAGGATACAAGAACAGGGACTCTTGGTGATTTGTCATCGAAATAGCTTAGCATGGTTAATGATTTGAATTCAAAAACTATTAAACCATAAGAGAAATTGTCAACCGAGTTAACGAGTTTACAAGAAGATATAGCTGATGAGCCAATCCCTGTGATCGCTAAAGGCCAGAGCTAAACTAGTGAGCCAAGTGAGGAGGTTGACCGAGCACTTCATCATCATTGTTAATTGTATATAGTCATTGGTTAGTAAATATTAGTTAGTTGTATTTATTGACTAAAATAATAAATACAATTAATAACTAACACCTATATTTGCTATATATAGTATGAAATTTGGTCCCTTGTTTTTTATATACATAGTTTTGATTCAATCCAATTTGGGTCGGTATTTTGCAAACTTATAGTGGTTTATATATACCAATCTGTTCCTCTCTTCAAGATGAATCCAACGCAACCAACCGGAGTCTAATCGGACGTCGAACGAGCCCGTACGGATCTTTTAAAGTTTCAGGTACTGTTTTGTAAATCTGCAAGTTAGATGTTGAAGACGCCTAATCATCCGCACGTCATCATCCAGTCAGTGCCACGTCATCATCCAATCAGTGCCATGTCATCACCCAATCAGCGCCATGTCAGCATCCAGTCAACGCCACATCAGCATTCAGTCATCAAATTAGCTAATCAGTGTCTGCCACATGTTATCTGGTTCGATTTGATCAAACCAGTTGACTTTAGATTTGACTCACCGGTTTAACCACTTCTGTACTAGTTTTCAAATATCAAGGACCGGTTCCTAAAGTTTTTCGACCCATTGAATCCATTTTTGCCCTTAGACTTTTGAAATTCTCACTCTATTTTATAGTTATGGAGAAAATCAACTCTGCTCAACCAATTGTAACTATTTTAAATGGTACAAATTACAATCTTTGTGGTTTATATATACCAATCTGTTCCTCTCTTCAAGACGAATCCAATGCAACCAACCGGAGTCTAATCGAACGTCGAACGAGCCCGTACGGATCTTTTAAAGTTTTAGGTACTGTTTTGTAAATCTGCAAATTTAGATGTTGAAGACGCCCAATCATCCGCACGTCATCATCCAGTCAGTGCCACGTCATCATCCAATCAGTGCCATGTCATCACCCAATCAGCGCCATGTCATCGCCATGTCAGCATCCAGTCAACGCCACATCAGCATTCAGTCATCAAGTCAACTAATCAGTGTCTGCCACATGTTATCTGGTTCGATTTGATCAAACCAGTTGACTTTAGATTTGACTCACCGGTTTAACCACTTCTGTACTAGTTTTCAAACATCAAGGACCGGTTCCTAAGGTTTTTCGAACCCTTGAATCCATTTTTGCCCTTAGATTTTTGAAATTCTCACTCTATTTTATAGTTATGGAGAAAATCAACTCTGCTCAACCAATTGTAACCATTTTAAATGGTACAAATTACAATCTTTGGGCAAATAGCATGAAAAGCTATCTTGTCAAAGTTAAATATTGGAGAATTGTCATAGGCGGCACTCCCAAACCTGTCCGTCTTCACGATAAAATAGATATGAAATATAATGATCGTGTTGATGATTGGTAAAGTAAAAATCATCAGATCATTACATAGTTTCGTAACACCTTTGTCCTAACTATTCATATTCAGTTTGACCAATTTGACACGACTAAAGAAATTTGAAATTTTCTTGTAAACAAGTACACGATTTATGACCTTACTCATCATTATCAATTGTGGAGTATTCTGAACAGTATGAAGCAAGAATCAGGACAGTCCGTCAATGATTTTCTCAGTCAAATACAACCTATTTGAAATTAGCTCTCTCAAGCTAAAATTACTGAAGATCAACTCCACCTGATTCAGTTTCTTATGACTCTCCGGTTAGAATATAAGCATGTTCAAGTATCCCTACTGCACAAAGATCATCTGTCGACTCTTAAAACAGCTATCAAGAAATTAATTTTTGAAGAAACTCGTTTGCAAATTGGCAAACCAGCTCTTATTGAACAAGCTTTGGCAACTTACAAGCCATCCCAAACTCACTCATCTCAGTACTGTAAGATTTGCAATCGTACTGGTCATTTTTTCTTTAACTGTCCAACCATTGAGTGCAGATATTGCCACAAACTAGGGCACATTAAGAGCAACTGTCTCACTCGCGCATCAAGACCAGGATTCAACCAAGCTAAGTCCATGAAGAACTCAAAAACTGGAACATCTTCTGCCAATGCTATTATACCAGACAACTCGTTTGCACCTTCCCTGTCCTCCCTTACTCTCTCAGACCTCGAGTCTATGTTCAAAAAGGTTATGTCTTCCAGTGCCTCCTTCTCTAGTGTCATGTCTGTATACCTAGGTAATAATCAATGGTTAATTGATTCTACATGTAGTAATCATATGACTCTTGATTCCAACATTTTTCAATCTACAACCAAAAACAAAATTTTGCCTCCTATTCACACTGCTGATGAAAGCAAAATGAACATTAGTCATGTTAGAACTATGTCCTCTCCTAATCTTAGTATACCTGATACATATCTAGTACCTTCCTTAGCTGTCAACCTCCTCTCTGTCGGTCAACTGTGTGATCTAGGATTAACTGTAATTTTTTTCTCCCAATGGTTGTTAAGTACAGGATCCGAGGACGGGCCAGACACTGGGGGGTGGAAACAAGATCGGGAGGCTGTTTGAACTCACTTCTCTTCAGATTCCTCACAATGCACTCTCTGCTACAACTAATTTTTCTCCGTTATTCCAGTGGCATCTACATTTAAATCATGCCTCCCTCAATAAACTTCGTCCCTTAATTTCTAGTGGTTCTTTAAGAAATGTTAAAGTTGTAGAACTTCAATGTACTCATTGTCAGCTTATCATTCAATAACCTGCTTTATTATTCAATAATAATAACCCTATTTGTGATGTTCCATTTGGACTTGTTCATTCTGATATTTGGGCCCCTTCTCCTACCCCTACTGTTGGTGGTAACCGATATTTTGTTGTATTTATTGATGATCACTCACGTTTTACTTGGCTCTTTTGTATGAAGAATAGATCCGAACTTCCCCAAATCTATATCTAGTTTGCAAAGAAGGTCCAAACATAGTTTTCTCATCCAATTAAAATTTTTGGACTAATAATGCTATGGAATACAAAGAGTCCAGTCTTCTATAGCTCCTTCTTGATCAGGGAACTTTAGTTCAAAGATCTTGTCCTCATATCTCTCAACAAAATGGTCGAGCCGAATGCAAACATCGTCACATCTTAGATTCTGTTAGAGCTCTCCTTTTATCATCTGGTTGTCTTGAAAAATTTTGGGAAAAGCAGCCTTAACTACTGTATATACTATTAATCATCTTCCCACTCCAGTTCTCAATAATGTCTCTTCCTTTGAGCGACTCTATGGTATGTCTCCTAACTATAACTTTCTAAAAGTCTTTGGATGTGCTTGTTTTGTTTTACTCCAACCTCATGAATACACCAAACTAGAACCTCGTGCCCGTCTCTGTTGTTTTCTTGGATATGAAATTGAACATAAAGGATATCGATGTTGGGATCCCATTTCCAACAGATTGCGTATCTCTTGTCATGTTGTCTTCTGGGAAAATACTATGTTTTCTAGTCTCTCAATAAATACAACTAACAACTAATATCTACTAACCAATGACTATATACAATTAACAATCATGATGAGGCTATGGTGCATATTTTACAGGAGGTTAATAAATTGAGGCTAAACACGCTTGAAGAGTTGATTAGCATTTTAACCCCATTTCAAGCAGTGGATTATCTAGCTTCTGGCAAGAAGCTCCATCTTTGCATCCATCAGCGGGGTAAAAGAAGGGATTTAATGTATTGTAGAACAAACTAATTTATTATTGTAGTTTAATTAAATAAATAACAACTTTTATTTATCTAGCCACCACCCATAGGGATTTCTCTTTGATTCTCTTTTTGGCTGCCGTCAGTGGCATTTTTGCCATTGACAGTAGCTAACCTCAATTTTTCGCTGTTTACTTTTTTTTCCTCCTTTCCTCTTATAGTTTTTTTTTTTCAGTCACAATAAATAATCAAATCATATCTCCATCTTATTTGCATGAGTTGGTAAGAGTTTATATTCTTTAGTAGTGAATTTGGATTAATATATGTCAAATTAAATATGTATGGAGAAAGATCACATGATTGTTAAGGTTTCAACATCTGGAGATAAATCAAGGCATTCCAGCAATGAAGATGACTTTATTTGGTTGAAAATCTGTTTAGAATCTTATGTTAGATTTATTTTTCTTAGTTGTTTGTTAATTTTACTGATGATATGTTATGAGTCTTTTATTTAGTTTTTCTTGATGAGAGTTTGCTTGTCTTTCTTTATGGGAGTTTGTTTGTCTTTCGTTATAAAAGTTAGGAGGAGTTTGAGTCTAATTTTTAGAAGATCGGACTTATTTAAAAGCTCGTCAAATGACAATAAAATCGATTTGTAACTTAGTATAGCTACCGAGTGAAATGTATTTCTTACTGATGTGCCAAACGCAGTCAAGATGTTGTATATAATTGTTCCGTTAACACAATCAATGAAGCTCAAAATAAAAGCTCATTTTTATAATAAAATTTATATATATTTTTTGAATGCAGTTAAATTTACTTATTTATTTTAAGTTATACTTATTAATTATTATTAATGAAACACTGCTTTTGTTTTTTTTAAAAAACTTTTATTTATCTTTTATTTATTATTATTATTTGTAGGAGGAAAAAAATGTGTTATAAAGTCATATTTCACATATATGTGTATAAATATATATCTATATATATATTTTTGGAATACTAAACACATTTTTGGATTGCAATTTACTCTATTATATTTTTTATTAAATAAATAAATAATTATTTAAAATTCGAAATCTTAAGAAACTGAAAAGTAGTCGCGTCAGTTTGATTACAGAATTTAATTTCCCCTTGTATACGTACTACTTTTGACAACACTAGCTTCGTAGTCTTTGTTGCCTTACAGAGATTCAAACCAGACTATAAATCTGGTAGGAAAAAAAATTCAAACAAACAAAATAAATACTTATCAATTACTTCCTACATAAAATCAGAATTTGAAATTGAACATTTTAATTTTAGGATCTCAATCTAATCAACTAGACTAGATATTCATGGCACCAACACTTTTTTCCTTTTCACTTTGAACATTTAGATATGTGATATTGAGAATATTTAATTATCTTAAAGTGTAAATCTTAATTAGATTTTTTTTTTTTTTGTCATTCAACTACTAATTTCGTTGATTAAATATTTATTTTATAATATAAAAATGTTCAAATATCTATTCATAATTTAGGAGATTTAAAATTTAAACCCTAACATTAATTTCTTCTCTTTTAAAGGACTTTTATTATATAAAAAAAAAAATACACAAACAATATAATTAAATGATTATCATAAAAAAATAAATAAGTGTATACAAAGGATTGTAAAGAATTATTTTATAATTATTTTATTTGATTCTAAGTACTCTTAATCTCGCCAAGATTAAAAAAAAAAAAAAAAACATTGATATTATTTTATTTTATAATTTATAAATATAGAGTTATAATTATCATATATAATATAAGGGCCCTAAAACTGATTGAAGTAGAAGGTGTATGCCAATTAAGTGTGGTTTGATTGGTTTTTTCATTTTTTTTAATGTTACGTTTGGATGTATGGATTTGAATTTGAAATTTAGATTTCAAATACTATATTTCAAATTTATAAATTTATAAATCCATTTTTTGGGAAGTGTAAGAAATTTGAAATTTTAGATTTTAAATTTGAAAAAAAAAAAAAGAGATTTTAGGTTAAAAATAGAGAAAATAAATTTGAAATAACTAGGTAAAAAAGAGAATTTGAAATATTAAGTTTTTGAATTTGGTAGATTTTATTAGGTATTTGAATCAAATCTAAATCCACTCAATATTAATAACTCAAACAAGATATTTGACCCAAATCCAAATCCAAGATTCAAATCTTTGTCATCCAAACGGACCATAAGGGTATGAGAAATATGAGATCTCAGTTTCGAATCTTCCAAACCATAAAAGAGTTATCATCTCTTTAGTAAGAGATGTTAAAGGGTGATGAGGAACAAAAATAGCTAATAATATAGTGGGCTTAAATTAATTATAAAGGCTCACTATATACAATATTAATGCAAAGTATGAGAAGATGAAGATTGAATACAAAGGCCCAGAAGGTCAATCTTTACCGCATTAAGACGAAAATACTACTTCGCCATGTACTACAGCTATTCATTTTTCTTGCAATAAATGCAGCTTGTTTAGCAAGTTTCATTAAGACAGCTGATGTCACAAATCATTTACGTCACATTGCTTTTATCAGAAGAAAGTTATACTTATACGGCGTACCCACGCCTATTTCTACACCGACTACCTGCCATCTGACAAGGATAAGGACAAGTACAGATCTTATCTTTCAGAGCCTAAAATACCGACTCCATCAATCAAAAGGTATATAACATTTCCCCATTTACTCTTTAACCTAAAGGACTTGGAGCCTATAAAAAGAAAGAAGTAAATCATAAAGAAGGTCAGATTGAATTCACTATATTTTCTTATCTCCTTTCTTCTCACAAATATAAAACTATTACTGACTTGAACGTCGGAGGCTCTTCGCCAGGCAACCAGCCTGGCCCTCTTGACTCTGTTCATTTATTGCAGGATTATTGGATTAAAACCCAACAACAAAGATTCAGTTCAAAATAAAATACTTGTTGATTTAATACTCATCAAATTGGCGCCGTCTGTGGGAAACGTTGGCTGATCTCTTTGTTAAAATCAAAACAACCATGACTCGCTCTGATCCAAACGATATTCCAAGCCCTACTCACTCTCAATCATCCCCTCTACCCACAAACACTCAAACTCCTCCAACCATTAATTTAAATGCTTCCTTACAAGCACTAAGTACATTAATAAACCAACAAACCCCTCCTGGTCCTAGTACTACTCATACTACCTCTAACCCAGAACTCACTCCTGCGCTACAGCTTTTAAATGTTCTTACCTCTGCTATACAAGCTGCTCAGCAACAACAGCAAACACCTCTAGGTCAAAATGACAGTATTGTTCCTGAAACAACGCAGAAGGGGATAACTCGACAACTGAATTTTAAGGGTTAGATTGGGAAAGATCCCATACTGATCGAAGATCATGTAGTAATGAGAGGAGCAGGAGAGAGAATAAGATCAGAAGTAGCACGTGCAGAAAGAGGAGACTTGCCAATAGAAGATGAAGATGCAGAGCTTGCAAGGATATCTCCGCCTAGGAGAGAACATCTGCATAGGCATGATAGAGGCAGACATGATAGAGGAAGGTATGATAGAGAAGACAAATGTTCTCATCATCATGATAGAGATGATGCGGAGCGAAGTGGAAGGAAGAATAGTCAAAGGAAGGAGAGATCTAGAGAGAAGGATAATCTGGAGGGACATTCTAAAATAAAGGAGCGAAGAAGTAATGAATCTGAATTTAGTTCTTCTTCACTTAAGGGAAACCAAGGAGCAACCAGTCAAGGAGAAGAAGTAGAGATAAGAAACCGACTGAACAAATTTCTAGAAGAATTTACTAAAGATGGAAATCAGAAAGGAATAGATAAAAGTCTGAAACTAGCCCTCAAATCCCCTTTTGTTAAATCCATCGAAAATTACTGTATGCCTGGAAAATTCAAACCACCTTCGCTCAAAAATATAATGGCGAAGCAGATCCCAGAGTCCATGTTATGGATTATAAACATGTTGTTGAACTTCAGACAATGAATGACGAAGCACTATGTCGAGCTTTTTGAAGTTCAGTGGAGGGCGCAGCAACTAGATGGTTTGATTCATTAAAGGAGGAGAGTATAGCCTCTTTTGGTCAGTTGGCGACTGCTTTTATGCATCGCTTTGCCTCCAGCATTCCAGTAGAGAGAAAGACTCAGTAGCTTGAATCAGTTATACAAAGAGAGAATGAGCCTTTAAGAGACTACATGGCTCGATTTAACAGGGAAGCTCTCAAAGTTACTCAACTTGATCAAAACAGAGCAGTCGAAACTTTGCAAAATGGTACATCTCATACTGATTATTTCAAAGCGTTATGCAGACACGCTCCTCAAACCTTAAAGGATGTTATGAGCATAGCACAAAAATATATCAGATAGGATGATGCCCTCGCCTTTAGCCACTTTTCAAAATGAAGAAAGACAAAGGTAGAAGTGCACCCTAAAGAAGTAGCAAAATCCAAGAAGGGAGAGGTGAAAGAAGTAGTAAGTGGTGGAAACAAAGTATCAGGAAGGAAGAGTGGAGGTCAAAACCGATATTATAAGCAAAAATAAGGCGAAGTCCTTAATGAGAATAAGAGAGGAGCCCGAATTTGTGTATTATAACAAAATGAAGGTCGGCACTGAAAGACCTGATGGAAGTACACTTCGCATTACATATGCGGACCCTCCAATCATCTAGGCTGTCATTGCAAATTATGTAGTGAAGCGAATCCTTGTAGATGAAAGAAGTTCAATCAATTTATTGACAGCTGATGCTTATAACAAAATGGGATTCAAAGAAAGTGACTTGGAGGAAATAGAAAGTCCAATCCATACTTTAGACAGAACTGAAATCCCATCTGTTGGAATGGCAAAGCTGTCGTTTACCATGGGTATAGCTCCTGATTGTATAACGGTGATGGCTACTTTTGTTATAATCAAAATGCAACTTTCTTATAATGCCTTACTTGGTAGACCGTTGCTGTATGAGTTGGATGTTTCCACCAACATAAGGCATCTTAGAATGACAATCCCGAAGTTAGAAGGGGGTGAATTCTATATCTATGGTATACAAGAACAAAGTGAGCTCAAACAGGAGAACAAGAAGGAGAAGAGAGATTCGGCTACAGAACAAGTCGAAGAGGTATCAATGACGAAAATAACTACCTATATACCAGAACAACGAACTAAACCAGTTGAGGAGCTAGAAAAAATCATGGTAGAAGAAGAAGAACCTGAAAAATTTTTGTTGATTAATTCCCCTTTGGAAGAAAAACAAAAAAGTCAGGTAAGTCAGTTCTTATTGACTAATATTCATAGTTTTACCTGGTCTTCAGCAGAAATGGGGGGGGGGGGGGTGAACCCTGAGGTGATTACCCATCAATTGAATGTAAATCCTGCTTATATACCAGTCAAACAAAAGAAGAGATGCTTTGGTCCAGAGCGACAAATGGTGATTGATCAAGAAGTGGATAAGTTGATTAAAGCAAGATTTATAAGAGAAGTTCAATATCTAGAATGGTTAGCTAATGTGGTATTGGTAAAGAAAGTAAATGGATCATACAGAATGTGTGTGGATTTCACAGATTTGAATAAAGTTTATCCCAAAGACTCCTTTCCTCTACTTATGATAGACAAGCTTGTGGACTCCACAACAAGGTATGGTTTTTTTATCCACAACAAGGTATGATTTTTTATCTTCTCTTGATGTGAAGCAGGGGTATCATCAGATAAATATGCATTTAGATGATGAAGAGAATACCTCATTTATAACAGACAAAGGCATTTATTGTTATACCTCAATGCCCTTCGGTCTGAAAAATGCTGGAGCTACGTATCAACGCCTGGTCAACATGATATTTAAAGAACAACTGGGTAAGAATCTTGAAGCATATGTTGATGATATGATAGTAAAAAGCAAAACCTTTAAAGATCATCTCCGGGATTTGGCTGAGGTATTCAATGTGATGAATGCATATGGAATGAAGCTCAATCCTGAAAAATGTGCTTTCTTTATACAAGGAGGAAAATTTTTGGGATACATGGTTAGTGAGAAGGGGATAGAACCAAATCCAGATAAAGTAAAAGCTATCTTGAACATGACAGCCCCTAGAAATGTGAAAGAAGTGCAGAGACTGACAGGACGAATTGCAGTTTTGAGTAGGTTCATGTCAAGATCAGCTGAGAAATACCTTCCTGTCTTTAAAAAGTTAAGAAAATTTGTTACCTTTGAATGGACAGAGGAATGCCAGAGTGCATTTGAGAAATTGAAAACCTTTTTGAGCTCAGAACAACTTCTGAGCAGACCATTTGCAGGTGAAGAGGTTCTAATCTAGCTATCTGCATTTGATAAAGCGATTAGTTCGGTGCTAATCAGGGAAGAAGTGTCAATTCAAAAACCCATCTATTATTTCAGCAAAGTCCTTCAAGGAGCAGAATTAAATTATTTGTCAATAGAAAAGCTGGCATATGCTCTACTTCTCTCCGCCAGAAAGTATAAAGTATATTTGCAAGTTCATCAAGGGATAGTGATGACAGATCAACTCTTACAGAAAGTCTTGCACAAACCAGAAACATATGGGAGAATGCTTTGTTGGTCAATAGAATTGGGACAGTATGGGCTACAATATAAATCAATCAGCAATTAAGGCACAAGTCTTAGCAGATTTTATATCTGAATGTTCTTTCGACCCTGAACAGAAATCCGAAGAGCAGAATCTTGAGAATACAATTCAGATAAAGAAATCACCATCAAAATCTGAATCAAGTTGGGAGTTATTTGTAGATGGGGCCAGTAGTAAAGAGGGAAGTGGCATTGGTATTGTAATGAAGAATACTCAAAGATTCCTGTTGGAATATGCTTTGAGGTTAAACTTTGAGACTACTAATAATATTGCTGAATATGAACCAGTAATCTAGAGGTTGCTTTTCTCAGACTACCTTCGCCTGGAAGAATTAATAGTTTACAGTGGCTCTCAACTAGTGGTAGGACAAATAAAAGGAGATTTCGAAGCCAAAGAAGAAAATATGGCCCGATATTTGCAGAAAGCGAAGACTATCATTCAAAAAATGAAAATAGGGGAGTAAAATTGCAGTTTCAAAAGATCCCAAGGGGAGAGAACTATAGGGCTGGTAGCCTCAGTAAACTTGCAACTATTCATCCAATTGAAATCCCTCATAAGATATTTATGGGATCTTTGGCTTTTCCCAGTACTCAAGAAGGACGAGAAGTAATGGAGGTAGATGAAGAACCATGTTGGCTAGACCTAGTCAAAACTTTCTTAGAAAGGGGCGAATTACCTGAAGATAATAAAGAAGCCAAGAAAGTAAAATGTCGAAGTACTCATTTTTCCTTACATAACGGAGTCCTTTATAAGAGAGCATTTTCTCTTCCTTGGTTAAGATGTCTGAGACCAAGTGAGGCTGAATATGTTCTTAAAGAGATACATGAAGGCTCATGTGGAATGCATATAGGGGGAAAAATATTAGCAGCTAAAATAATCAGGTAAGGATATTATTGGCCAAGAATGAAAAGCGAAGCAATTGCCTTTGTTAGAAAATGTCCTTCATGCCGGAGATTTGATAGTGGCAAGCATATCCCAGCAGCAGATCAGAGGCCTATATCTAGCTCTTGGCCATTTGCTAAGTGGGGGATGGATATAGTGTGACCATTTTCCACTGCTTCGGGTTAGAGAAAATTCCTATTGGTAGCAGTGGAGTATTTTTCCAAATGGGTCGAAGCTGAACCACTAGCTACCATTGCTGCTGATAAAATAATTAACTTTTTATGGAGAAATATTGTATGCAGGTTCGGCGTTCCATACCAGCTCGTTAGTGACAATGGAAAATAATTCGACAATGCCAAAGTGCAAGCCTTTTGTTCAGGACTCCACATCAAACAAAATTTCTCATTTATGGCTCACTCACAAACAAATGGCCAGACGGAAGTGACCAATTGAACAATCCTACAAGGGCTGAAACGAAGACTGGATGGATGTGACCAAAGCTGGGCAGATGAACTCCATCATGTGTTGTGGGCGTACAGAACAACTCTAAGACAACCGACTGGAGAAACCCCTTTCAGTTTAACTTACGGGACTAAGGTAGTCATTCCTGTTAATATAGGTTTACCCAGTGGCAGAGTTAGTTATTGCAGAGATGAAGAAAATGATCAAGCTAGGAGGATAGACTTGGATCTCTTTGAAGAACTCAGAGAAATAACCAGTATCAGAGTAGCAGCTTATAAGCAACAAGTTGCCAATTACTTCAACAAAAAAGTAAAGCATCGAGTATTTTCTGAAGGAGATTTGGTTATGAGATTTTTAGAAGCAACTGGAAAGCGCAAAGGAGTAGGCAAACTAACGCCAAGATGGGAAGGTCCATTCATAGTTCAAAAGGTTATAAGTCCAGGTACTTATAAGCTTGTAACTATGGAAGGTGGCGAAGTTCCTCATACATAGAACATTCAACACCTCAAAATATACTACCAATGAATAGCAATGAAAAGATGCAAATTTCATAAAGATATCTAGTCTTCCTTCTTAAAATAAAGAAAATTAATTGAAAACCTAGTAAATCGTTAGGCGAAAGTCCTAGTAAATCGCTAGGCGAAAGACCTAGTAAAACACTAAGCAAAAGTCCTAGTAAATCGTTAGGCGAAAGACCTGGTAAATCCAGGTGAAAGTTCTAGTAAATCGCTAGGTGAAATTCCTAGTAAATGGCTAGGCGAAAGACCTGGTAAATCCAGGCGAAAGTCCAAGTAAATCGTTAGGCGAAAGTCCTAGAAAATCGCTAGGCGAAAGACCCGGTGAAACATAAATCGCTAGGCGTCTTGGCAAATCCAAGTGAGAGTTTAATATTACAAGTAGCAAATCATCTAAATAAAAAATCTCAAAGGAAAATAAAATCTACAATAGCGATCAAATGTAAGCATAAAAAGATAGAAGGATTAATTATTCTTTTTTTTTTTTTTATGATTATTCTTATTTTTATGTAAAAATTTACAAATACAAAAATTGTATTATAAAAAAAGAGAAGAAGAAAAATATTAAATCTCTGTTGGAGGAGGATCTGTAGAAGGAGGCTCGTTCAAAGTAGCATTTACACCAAGGTTCGAAGAAGTTATCAAAGCAACCGAAGCATCCAAATCAGCTGAAGGAACAACAAGATCAGTTTCAACAGGAACAGTTGAAGAGCCTACAGGAACATTCTCAACTACTTCGACTTCGACCTCTTCACCAATGTCATTATCACCTTTCAGTTCTGATATTGGGGAAGTAGCATGTGCTATCTCATTTTCCCAAGAGGGAAAGCTTTCTGGATCAAGCACATCTTCTCCTTCCTTAGTATCTTTGCCAAAAATAGAAAAGTCTGGAACAGGAGGTTCCTCATCTATTTCCATTTCGGGTACTTTTTCTAGCACATCTGGAAAGAAGGCTTCTGCATCTTGGAGAGCATTATTGTAATATTGTGCAGCTGCCTTATATGAGTGATAGGTGATGATTTGGTCAAAGCTGTCGAAAGATAAGAAGTCCCTGATGGCTCTCTTCCTGGCCTCCTCAAACTGCCTATGTTGTTCCTCAGCCATTTGAGCCCTCTTCGAAGCTTGCTCATAAGAATAAGCAAACACTCGGAGCTCCCCCTGCACTTTTTCGAGATCTTGGCGAACACCAGAAATCTCCTCTACTTCGAGGGCAAGCTCTTCATTGTGTTTTCTCAAATCCTCTAATTTGGTAGTAAGGTCAAGAGCAGACTTATCTTTTTCTGCAATTATTTTATCCTTTTTTACTAAGGACAAGTCTCTCTCAACCAAAGTAGGTCGAAAAGCTTCCACTTCGGCCTCAGCTTTTTGATAGGTTTCATTGCTTATTTTTAGCTGGGCCTCCATGTTAACTCGTTCTTTCTCCAACAAGGCACTCCTTCGTTTTTCCTCCTCCAAAGAAGTTTTTGCTGAAAGCAGTTCCGCCTCCAGTTTAAGACAAGCTTATTATCTCTCCTCAATAGCTTTCTTAGCAGCGTCATAGTGATCCTCCAGGAGGCCTAATTGAGTGCGAAGCTTATCCGAGTCCAGAATTGCCTGCATAAAATCTTGATTAGTTGGATTCAAAGGACAATTCATTCAGAAATCAATAAAAAAAAAAAAGTATTTACTTCTTTAAGTATTTGCTGATGCCTATCCAAAGCCTCTTCAGCAAACTTTAATAAAGATGTAGGAGCAGGCCGAAGGAAGAAAAGAGGTACTGCAGAAACTATCAGTAATGGAACTCTGGCAGTAACCCTTTTGCTCGCATCAACCCGCTCCTCAACTCGTTGTTGCTTAAGTGGAGGTTCGGAAGAGTCAGAAAGAGTCGCTGAAGAGGAATTGGGCGAAACTGCATTCTTTTTCGTCCCTGCCAAAAATTCATTTATTGTTAATTTCTTTTTAGGAAGTTTGGCAGGGAGAAAAGTTGTCTTTATTTGTGGTTCCTCCAGAATGATTGTGGGAGCTGGGGAAGAATCGATTATTAGAGACAATGAAGGAACTGGAGAAAGTTGATGCGACTCCAAAGGAGGAGAAGTAGTAATCAGCTCCAAATCTACAATAACGAAAACCTTAAATATTAGCAAAACTAATATATTAAAGAAAATGGAAGAAATATGAAATAAATAAAGCAAATTACCTTCTAGAGTCAGCTGTTCTTCGACAACCGGAATCTTCTCAGGAGAAGGATAAATGAGGCGAAGTCTGGTAAAATCAGGCGAAGAGGTCTTTTTCGCCACATATCTCTCCCACGCTAATATTTCTGAAGCAGTGGGAGGTCTTCCAGCCTTAACACTCCTTGACCATTTTATTTTATCATTCTCAGGTATCTTAAAATCAGAATCACCCAAAGATGTTAAAATAAAAGGCGAAGCAGAAGTAGGAGTGATGGAATTGTTAGTTATAACTTTTCCAGATTGTGATCCAAGTACATCCTTCGCCAGCGAGGCCAGCTTGGCATTAAAAGTCTCATCATCAACAACATCCTCCAATTGCCTTTCAAGATCCCCCAATTTCTCCGCTGATCCGGAGTTATGAGCAAAGACCTCCAAGAGGTTTGGAGGAGGAGGACCTTTTCTCTTCGGCTCCTTTTGAATTGGAGGCATCACTTTTTTCCCTTTATCAGTATGAGGAAAAGATGAGGGAGAGGGAAGAGGAGGAACAACTCCATTAGGTGGTTTGATGGATATTCCAGGGCGAGGAACATTGACGGGTATAGTTAGGTCAAAGGCCTTGACAAGTCTTCGCCTCACTGCAGGTACCTCCCCTAGAAGTTTTTTAGTTTGTTTACTGGAGTCTTTAGCTGGCGGAGGACCAAAGTTAGCTTCGACCCGTACCCTTAACCTCCCTGTGGAGGGATCTACAATGGGCAACTCAAAGGCTGGGAGATATCCCCTCTGTCATCTTCAAAATATCCTGATAATGTTCAGGATTCTTTGCCTTAACTGCAAGCGCAATGCAAAAGTTCAGAAAAAGTACAGGTATGCATAATCCCAATATGGGATATAATTATACAAATTTTATGAAAAAAAATGTACCTTGGACGTCTATTAGGCGTATTTTTGGGGTTGGATTTCCTTCGGCATCCCTTAAATGTATGGCAGACCCCATCTTCTCCGCATCATACACATATTTTTCACCAACGAGAGTCTTAAGGTCTTGTTTTTCGCTATTTGTCAATAGCTCTGGCCATTCACTTAGACCTTCAACCCGCAACAGCAGATGACCGGGAAATCCAAAGCCAGTTGATTTGGAGCTGAGACCATTAATAATCTCGATTACTCTAAATTTTTTCTTCTAATCTTTTATTTTTTTGTCCTTGCCTATAAAAAGGCCCCTAAGGGGCCTGACGGAAGTCATATATACTCCAGAAGACCCCTGGGCACTCAGAAGGCAGAAGAAACATTGGAAGAGTCAAGCAGTGGGCTGAATTCCATAGGCGAAGCAGAGAACTTCGAAGTAATGCATATCTCTGATGGAATTAGGAGTCAGCATCATGGGATTGACTTGAAAATAGTTGAAGCACTCCACCATGAATTTTGTAGGAGGGAATAGGAGACCAGCCTCCAATTGATGATAGAAAATGATATAATGACTCAGATCTTTGGGGAGTGCGACATTTGGGTCACTCGAATAAACTCTCTCATGGGATTGAGCAAGGTGAAAGATAAACTTCTTACTGAAGTCTAGATTGTCGCTAAAAGCCGCAAATTCACTAATTCGATTAATGGGCTCAATTTCTCTCCAAACTTGGTTCAAGGTTTCTTGAAACTGAGCAGCGCTCACCATGTCTCTCCTTGGGTAAGTGTCCTTCTTGGGAGCCATTGAAATTTGAATGGAAGAAAGAGATAACTTTCAAAAGTTTTGAAGGAAGAAAGGAAGTAGAAATAATTTCACAAATCAAAGGAAGCAAATAAGAGCTCTAAAGTGATAAATGGAGGGGTTTATATAGAGAAGAAACCCTTACCAACCGTCGCCCAATAATGAGAAAACCTAAAAGGTAGTTAGCAATTTGAAAATTTCTTGAAAATCGTACCAGTCTGAACTTATTTGATGCCACGTGTACACGCTTGTATTCGAAAAGACAGGCATTTAATGAAAAGCTCACTCGACTGTCAAGTGCATTAAATGGGTTAAAGATGATTGATATGCCTCACATGACAGCTATTGAAACAGATTATACAGTCAGTAAAAAGCACTTCGCCTTTGGCAAAATGGATAAAGAATTCTTTTCACTATATTTGATACATTTTAGAAACAAAATGGATCAGAAGATAAAGTGTTTCTATTGAAGTTTTGATTGAAGCTCTTCGCTTCAAAAGAAATAGGGGGACCTTTGATGAGGGACAAAAATGGCTAATAATATGGTGAGCTTAAATTAATTATAAAGGCCCACTATATACAATATTAATGCAGAGTATGAGAAGATGAAGACTGAATACAAAGGCCCAAAAGGCCATTCTTTACCGCATCAAGATGAAGATACTACTTCGCCATGCACTACAGCTCTTCACCTTCCTTGCAATAAATGCAGATTGTTTAGCAAGTTTCATTAAGACAGCTGAGATCACAAATCACTTACGTCACATTGCTTTTGTCAGAAGAAAGTCATACTTATGTGGTGTACCAACGCCTATTTCTACACCGACTATCTGCCATCTGACAAGGATAAGGACAAGTGCAAATCTTATCTTTCAGAGCCTAAAATACTGACTCCATCAATCAAAAGGTATATAACCTTTCCCCATTTACCTTTTAACCTAAATGGCTTGGGGCCTATAAAAAGAAAGAAGTAAATCATAAAGAATGTCATATTGAATTCACTACATTTTCTTATCTCCTTTCTTCTCACAAATATAAAACTATTACTAACTTGAACGTCGGAGACTATTCGCCAGGCAACCAGCCTGACCCTCTTGACTCTGTTCATTTATTGCAGGATTATTGGATCAAAACCCAAAATAAAATATTTGTTGATTTAATACTCATCAAAGGGGAAGACTACCCCTATTATATAGCTTACACTGTTATTTCGATTCATTAAATAAAATAAAAAGAAAGAAGGAGGTGCATGGATTAACACGGGGAGAAGAGCGCGAAGCTGTTAAATTAGGTGTCTTCCTATTTCGAACGCTTTCTAACACGTGCCACATTCATCAGTGTTGTGTAGCCATGCAAAACTCTTTTTTTTCTTATTGCAGCTTATATATTATAAAGGATCTCTTTTTGGGACTTGACCACAAAATGATTTTTTTCCCCTTAATAAACTATATATATAAAGTGAAAGAAATTCATATGAATTCATCTAAAACAAAAACTTCTCTTAGTTATAATTATTATGTTGTTAAGTAGTGTTAGTGTGAAAAGAAGAAGAAAAAAGAAATTTTTCATGTTAAGGTTAACAATCTCAATTTTCAATTATTGTGGACTTTAGGAGATGAGCCTTATTCATATCATCTTGAGTTTGAATAAGGCTCCACTCCTGAAGTCCACAATAACTAAAAGTTAGATGAGATTGTTGAATTTAATATGAGAAATTTTTTTTTTTCTTCTTTAAACACTAATAAGTAGTATGAGATGTTAAAATTTTCATTTAACACAATCGTAATTATGTAATTAACATTTTGTTCTATGATTTTTTTTTATTATATAGAACAAATTAAAGTGGAGAAAAAATTGATTATATCTACTGAGATTTGCCTTAATGTTATAGGGTTCAGTCCATATATATCATTTAATAAAACAACCAATCCAATTAATTAGGTGGACAACGAAAGAGAGAAGATTGTGGTCGATTACACATTATAAAGAGATGAGATTTGAGCCATGAGGCCTGTGGTCATGGACTTGGGTCGAAGTCTGCTGCCCTGCAAATTTGGTGGATGTCAAGTTGGTGGTGTTGCCTAATTGCCTTGCTTTAGCTAAGGAGTACCGTAGCTACTTCTCCCCTCTTTCTAGTTATAAATGTCTTGCATGCTATATATATATATATATATATATATATATATATATTTTAACTGGAATTTGATTTTTCTCTAAGTAAATTTGACATTTTTAATTCTGAAAATCACTGTAGTACCCAAGGGTGTAACCAGAGGACAGGTAAGAGTCTTGCCTCTCAACCCACTTGAAAGTATCCATTATATTTCTATATAATTAGTTTAATTTTTAATTAATCTCCCCAAAATTAAATTTTTATAAATAATTTCAAATATTAAAATTATTTAATTAGTTCTTATTCTATAAATATGGAAGATCAATAAAATTTATTTAATTAAAAATGTATTTTTATGAAAAATATAATTAGTTATTATTTTTTGAAAAAAAATTATTTAAAAAATTTAGAAAAAAAATTAACCTTAATTTTTTTTTTGTTCTCCTATTAATTTTAACCCCAAATAAAATTTTCTGGTTCCACCCTACTAATACTTGCACTGAATAAAAAATCTATTACTCTTGCATGTATCGATATATTATATATGTCGCTTGCAAAAATAACAAAATAAAATCATATCCAAGAAAATGCTTTCAATCAAGTAATTTTGAATAAATTGTATTCACATGATAAATACATATTTTAGTTTAAGTAAAATTTTAAATTTGAGTATAATGCAGCTTCATATAATCTGTTAAGAATATAATATGGGAAATATCTCATATTGATTAAATATTAAGAATGAATCCCACGTTGGAAAAAAATATACTAAAAACACATGGATATATAATGATTTATACTTGACTACCTAATTAGTTAGTTCTAACATTTTAGCAATGGTTGATCCAAACTCATTAAACTCAATTCATTCGTGGGCTTAATCTATTTCAATCACAGGGAGAGGAATTCAATTTCAAGTGGTCAACTGAAAATTCAAATTCAAAAGCTCAGTTGTCACTTGAGAGGGAATGTTAAAAATGAAGAGGAAATTACACCAAATATCCTTTTATTTTTTCAAATTTTCAAAAATGCTCCTTTTTTTTTTTTTTTTTTTGTATATTTATGATATACCATTGATATATTTTTGATATACTTTTGATATATTTATGATATATCTTTAAAAATGAGACATTTTTTAAATAGAAAATTTAATAAGTGTATTTAAAAAAAAAAAGACATATATAAGAATATTTTATTTTTTTTTTGAGATATTTGTGTACAAACCTCAAGAATGAATCTCACATTGAAAAAAATATACTAAAAATATATGAATATATAATGGTTTGAACTTAACTACCTAATTAGTTAGTTCTAACCTTTTAGCAATGGTTAATCTAAATTCATTAAATTTAATTTATTTATGGGCTTATTAATTTATACCTAATTCAAATCATCTCTACTTTTTCAATTCAATTTCTATCATAACGCAGCATACGAATATAGATATTGTGGTCGCAGAACCACAGAATTGTGTGGAAGAGGATGCTCTTCAATTTCTAAACCGCTCTAGTAGAAAATTCTCCATATTTAACATCATATAAACCACTCTTCTTTGAACAAGGCATGCTCTACCAATTAATTATTAATGCACATGCTATGCATTGGCTTGTCTATTCGCCTTAAACAAACACTGTTGGGGATGGTAAAGTACTTGATTGCAATTGGAATAATAATATATAATTAAATTGAGATTCAATAATTCAAAGAAAAAACAAGTGAATCTAATCCATGCAATTTAATTCTATATAAGATTTGTCAATTTGTGGTTGAACTACAATCCATGGACCAAACCTTTTTTTACAAGTGATACATATTTTCAAGTCCAGAAAACAACACTACTTAATTAATTTTTATTATACATTCCCTCTCTATATGGTCAGTGTCAATAGCCATTCTATGCATTATTTATTTATAGGTCAAAATTTGCGGTGGAATATTTTTTTTTTCTTTTTTATCATCGGTCATTGTCTATTCTCCACCACTCCCTAATTTAATGGCAAAATATTTATAAATTGGATCTGAATTTAAAAAATATCAAAATTTTAAATGTTGAACCCATTTGATCCATAAATTTTTTTTACAAATTGAAATCGGACATTCAATTCACTTACAAATTGATTTACTAGATAGCATTTAATATTGAGTATATTTTTGAATTAATATTATATATTTATTGAAAGCCAACCTCCAGACTAGTTGCTTCTCTTTCCATATCAAGAATTTCTCAATTTGTGGCTATCATGTGGCTTATGAGTCAATTGGTCACAAGGGATCCACATGGCCATGCTTGTTGGTCCACAATATGTCATTGTTTTTCTTTTTCTTTTACTACGTGTATTTGTGATAGATTTTTATGCAATATTTCAATTTTTGGAGACATCCAAAGGAGCTAGGCTCCATTATTTATGGAACCAGTAGGTACAAGAATATGCTATTTCATTAAAAAAAAAATATATTCTCCATTAGTCAATTAATTATCTGAATTTTATTAACGATTACAAATCATAATTAGTATATATCCATTTGTTTATGACGATGCTGGCTTATTGCATTAGCCAAAGCCAATAATTATTTATCTTCTAAATAAGCAAGTTTACCTATACATGCTTAATTAAGGATCTTGCTTATCTATTCTCAAATATATATATATATATATATTGTGCTTATCTACATGCACCTTATGATATATATGGCCTAATCTAAAAACTTTGATTAATGTTGCGGTTGCAAACAGAGCTACTACTAGCAGAGATTCTGATTTCTGATGGGTGATATGTCGAAGGTTGTAGCAAGTATAACTGATTTTGGTGTATTATAGTATTATAAGACAATTTTCATGCCCTGTTTTTTTATTGTACATTACTACTGAAAGGATAGACTGATTCAAAATAAAGTGGCAAATTACCGAAGAAGAATTCATAAATTAGCTACAAGGCAACTGTTGTTTGCAGACATAATAAAGTCACAACAAAAGCAGTTAAGAAGTATCCGAAACTCCAGTTACAAACAGATGTATACAAAGATTGAATGTTCAGAGAGGAAGATCAAGTCCTTTCCCAATATCCACTCCAATAACTTGAAGTATTCCTTTATTCAATATCTGAAAAATCCAATCCCATACTCAGATGAAAAATCTTACCAAAAATAAATCATTCTTTAATTTAATCCACAATACCAACATAACATTAATTAAACTCACCAATTCTACAATGAAAACTCCAATGAGTCCAATCATACAAGCTCTAGAATTCCATATTTTATTATTGAAAATTTGATATTATTTAATATATATATATATTGTAGATTCGTACTTTTTAATGTTTATAAAAGTCTTTTAAAATAAAGTTTTTGAAAATCATTCATAAATTTATAAATTCCGCAAAAATCATTAAAAATCCATAAATTTTGCAAAAATCATTCACTTAAAAAAAAAGAAAAAATCTATAAATATCTTTAAAAATTTTAATTGAATACACCCATCTAAATAGTTTTTCTAGGATTGTTATATATTCATGTAGTGGAGGATCTAGCTAGCCTCTTAGTTTTGAGGGACAACATTAAAAATTTTTTAAAATATTTATTGGCGAAAATTATTTTTTCAAAAGTTTAGGTGACTTTTATATACATATTAAAAGTTTTTCAAAAATCTTGAAAGCAACTGTCATCTACAATTGTATACATGGATGAATTTAGGATTATTTTATTGGGAGGGCCGAAAATATTTTATAAGACACATATAATTTTTTTTAATGTACTTTTTATTATTTTGGGGAGCAATTTTAATTATTTATAGGTTAATTATATATTTTTTTATACAAAAATATTAAAAAATAAAGCGATATTCATCTAAACTCGTCCCTGGCTGCATGTATTTACCCTTTGGCTTAATTACAAAAATAAATACTTAAATTTTAGCTTTTTATTTAATTTTATCATAAAATTTTTAATTTTAGTAATTTCAAGCAACAAATTTTAATATTTACAGTTCTATTACCAAATATAATTTTAAGTGAAATTAGACCTCAATTTATTAATGTTTATCAAGCTAATTTATGTCATCAAGCTTAAAAATGTGCATTATTGATATTAACTATTTTAATTATTTTAATTTTTCACATGATGTGTAATGAAATAAATAAATTTAGACTTATAATATTAGTAAAGTTAAGCATAATTATTTCTTGGTGATGGAATTGAAAATTTTAAAATTTAAATTTTGATGTATGTAATTATCAAAATTAAAAATTAATTTGATCATGTAATTATGAAAATTATAATTTTTATAATTAATTTGATCATATAATTATAAAAATTATAATTTTTATAAGTAAACCTTTATCTCTTTTTTTTTTTTCTTAAAAAGAAAAGGACATTAAATAGGATCCCTATAAATTAATAGTTGACTACACCCAAACTAATGTCTGTCATATATAAATAATTAATTTAAAACTGATCATTTTATCGCAAAATAATAATAAAACTAATCATTGAGATTTGTTTGTGCAAACTTCTTAATTTTATTTCATTTGCTAGCCTATGAAATATATTCATCATCATCATATATACATATATTTATGTTTATGTACATAATTTCTCCAGCACTTTCTTCAGCTAATAATTTTCCATGCATGAATAATAATTAGGTTTTTCCATAATTATTTTCAGAGAATGTTAATTAACCGAATCATATGCACAAACAAGTAATTATAAACCGTGTGATTTTAACTAGAGGCTCCAAAAATAATATATAAATTATTATTAGTATTTATATATATAAATATTACTATACATAGGAGGCCAATGTTGTCCAATCCCTATTGATAGACAAAAAACTAATAATTTTTTTCTATTTTTATATACTTTGTTCATTATATTTTGTTTTCTATTATATGTAATTCTTGAAGAATTTGCTTTGCTTTTGCTAGAAAATAGATCATCAATAAATTAGTTTAATTAGTGCTTCTTTGCTTCTCTCTTCTCTTCTCATCTCAACTCAAAAATTTTATTCTCCCCTTTTTTTTTTCTTTTAATAATTATATAGCCCCTTTCTCTATCTCTCCCACCATTCCTTTACATGATCAAAATGAAGCAAACAATGTTATATGGTGAAATTTTGTGATCTTTGGTTCATTTCTATATATAAATCTTTCTTATTTGTTGGGTGACAAAAGGAAATATGGATAAGAAAGGAGCAGCTATTTTGATGAATAGATATGAAGTAGGGAGATTGCTTGGACAAGGGACTTTTGCAAAAGTCTATTATGCAAGAAATCTCCAGTCAGACCAAAGTGTTGCAATTAAAGTTATTGATAAAGAGAAGGTTTTAAAGAGTGGTTTGATTGATCAAATCAAGACAGAAATTTCTGTTATGAGGCTTGTTAGACATCCCAATATTGTTCAACTCTATGAGGTAATGGCTAGCAAGACCAAAATTTATTTTGCTATGGAGTATGTTAAGGGTGGTGAGCTTTTTAACAAGGTTGTTAAAGGGAAGCTTAAAGAAGATATTTCAAGAAAATATTTCCAACAATTGATTGGAGCAGTTGAATTTTGCCATAGTAGAGGAGTTTATCATAGAGATATTAAGCCTGAAAATCTCCTTGTTGATGAAAATGGTAATTTAAAGATTTCAGATTTTGGATTGAGTGCATTGGGTGAATCAAGAAAGCAAGATGGGCTTCTTCATACAACTTGTGGAACCCCTGCTTATGTTGCCCCTGAAGTTATTAACAAAAGAGGCTATGATGGTGCTAAGGCTGATATTTGGTCTTGTGGGGTTGTTCTTTTTGTTCTTTTGGCTGGTTATCTTCCATTTAATCATCCAAATTTAATGGAAATGTATAAAAAGATTATCAGAGGACAATTCAAATGTCCTAATTGGGTTCACCCTGAAGCTAAAAAGCTTCTTTCAAGAATTCTTGATCCTAGTCCTAATTCAAGAATCACAATGGATAAGATAATGAGCAATTCTTGGTTTAAAAAGGGATATAAACAAATTGAAGCTCCATCATCACCACAAGGTAAAGCCAGAACCACATTGCTTAAGGATGTTCATGCTGCTTTTGATAATTCATCATCTGATAGTGAAAGCAATTTCAAGAAACAAGTAGAAGAAATTCCAAGAAGCCCTGTTAGGCCCAATTATTTCAATGCCTTTGATATAATATCTCTATCAAAAGGATTTGATTTGTCAGGATTGTTTGAAGAAGATAATAATCAAAGGTTGGAATCAAGATTCACTAGCACAAAACCAGCATCAGCAATTGTTTCGAAATTCGAAGAGATAGCAATGACAGAGAGCTTCAATTTTAACAAGAAAGATGGAACAGTGAAATTGCAGGGCTGCAAACAAGGAAGAAAAGGACAACTTGCTATAGATGCTGAAATATTTGAAGTAACACCAGCATTTTTTGTGGTTGAATTGAAGAAATCATCAGGAGATACATTGGAATATAAACAATTTTGTGACCATGAATTAAAGCCTTCTCTTAAAGATATAGTATGGGCATGGCAAGGAACAGAGCAGCAGCAGCAGCAAGTATAATCTATGTTACAGCAACACCTTGCTGCCTTGCTTCAATCTATAATTTGTCTTTTCAGTTCTTCTTCTTTTTTTTTTTTTTTTTCCCCTCCTTTTTATCATTTGTACTCTGAAACTCTGTGCAACCAGAATTTAAATTAAATTAATGCACAGAAAGATGTAACTTCTCTGTTTTCTCCTTCTTTTTATTGTTTATTATTAGCTTCTACTTGAAATTCCATTAATTAGCTAGAAAGGAATGGGAATGTAGTAGTAGATGATCACCTTCCAACAAGCAATTTGTAATAAATTGTTAATTTAAATAATATAATTAAAATAACTTATCAATTTAAAAAGGAGACTATATTAGCCCTCCTCTTTTAATTTTTGACACTTACACTTTTTTTTTTATCATTGAACTTGACTATAATACTTTTATTATATTGTTTAGATAATAATTTTCATAAAGAAAGAATATTTAATTAAATTTTATTTTTTTATTTATTATTTTTAATTCACACACACACATATATATAAAGGAAGATTATTTAAGTAAAATTTTTATTTTTTAATTCTCATAAGAAATGAAGATTTATGTACTAAAAAAAATTAAAAAGGAAAATTTAAATTCCATTTACTTCTATTTTTTTTATTTGTGTTTTTTATTGAATAAAAATGATATTTATACATTTTTTTTGAAATATATTTATTAAATATAGAGTTTTTGTATAAAAATTAAAATAAAATTTTCATTTTTACATATTATAAAATAAATTTCTTTTTCCTTTTAATTTTTAAATTTTGATTTGATAGTTTTATTCTTGAGCAAATTTTTTTTAAAATTTTTAATAAGAAAGATAATTTACCAAATTAAATTTTAAATTATAATCCTACTAACATTTTTAAATTGTGCTCATTGAAAATATTTTTTAATTATATATTTTAGTAAAATATCTTAATAAATCATATATATTTTTTAAAATTGAATAAATTATAGGATTAAAAATAAAAAGTAAAGACACTACTAGAATCTACCGAATTAGCGACGGATTA
>CATKHJ010243942.1:0-19304 GCA_949750685.1 Vernicia montana
ATAAGAAAGCGGCATCAACTTGTATTAAATGCAAAGTTACAAAGTCTTTAATATATATTATGGTTCATATATATAACAGCTAGCCTTTTCCAGTAAACAATAATGATATCCAGCTAAGGTACAAACAAACACACTAAAAAATTTTTTTTTTTGTAGGGCACATGACCCATTATATAATAAGGCGGGGGCTCCTAACAAAGGGTCTCTCATGGGTTAACATGATCAATCTGTAAGCATTATCAAATAATTAAGGAGAAGAAGCTGTTTCTTGCTATATAATTACATAACTACCAAAAGTTTTTCTATTATTGTGTCTCCTATATGTCTCTCCCTCAACCAAAATATACAAAAATAAATTGCTTATAATTATTAATTTATTCTGGTGTATAGAATTAATACACCCTTTCAAACACACGTTTAGACCTTAAAATTTATTTCACAAGAATAGAAAAGAAATTATAAAAGAGCTGGAATATATATATATATTCAATAACAAATTAATTAAAGAGGGAACAAAAAGAGAAAGGGAGATATGAATTTAACTATCTTGTATTGCAAATTAAAAAACCTGAATCAGTTAGCTAATTTTCCATAAATCATAACATATTAATCTTTAATTAAAGACAAAATGGCACCACCAGACATGGATATATAAATCAACAAGCTTCCATAAAGAATACATGTGATGCCTGTGTGATAATAAGCTCAGAAGAGAGACAATATATCATATTCTGAGCCATCTAGTCACTTAACACTCTTACAGTGATGAGTTTGCATATGTATGCAGTATGCAAAATGCATGCAAGCACGCGCACATGCACATAAGTGTATATATACCTATAAAGTATCGACACTTAATTGACATTTTAATTTTCAGTATGCGTCAATATCATATCATGTCAAATATTTTCTCTACATAATACATAATATGCATATCATATATACTATTAATTTTAATAAGAATAATTGTATCAGTGGTTTTGTGTAGCATCGCAGAAGTGTCATGTGTCAATAACTGTGCATCATAAATGCATATATAGGAATCATATTGTTTGTATCAGATAGGATTCTATCCCAATTCAAAAGAAATTTAATGTACCCGAATCCCATGTTTCGCCCATTCACATTACCTCTCCCATTTGCATGTGCAACTGGATCCCAAACCATGCTGCCAGGAAAGTAACTCTCCCTATGTCTAAAATGCACAGATACAGACATTGTAGAAAACCTAAATAGACTTAGGTTATATTTAAGTTGTAATATCTCACTGCCTATTCTAGCCTCTTGGCATTGAAGTGAATCATTATGTTAGACAAAGATGAAGGATAAATTGCACTACTGGTTAATAAAATTCAGAATTTCCAATTTCATTCACTGATTTTTAATGACTGAGTTGAAATTAAGTTAAAAGTTCAGTTACCAACATTACAATTTTATCAAGTTCCACAAGAATTTTGCTAGTTACGGTTCTATGAACCTATATTAATCTCATGAAAATGTAATATCCAAGAATAGTCTTGTTACTTGCAGATTGAGTATTATGGTTCGATGTCTTCCATTTTAAGAGCATTGTTCAAATTTCCTAAGTGCAAAGAATGTTTAAAAAACAATATTCAACACAACAGAGTAGGACAAAGCGAGAGATATATTACTGCTTTTTGTATTATTTCTCTACTGCACTAATGGTTAGAATACTAAAATGTAAAGACAGCGTAGTCCAGATTGAGATGATAAATCTCAATCACTTAAAGAGGACTAGAAAACGAACTGATACTTATTTCAGAGAATCCACATGGTGGTATACAGGACATAAAATATGAGTGTAATCGCATTGAAACATGCATGCAGTAATTCATAAATCTTAATCTGAAGAACCATACAAATTTCGCCCACAGCGGTCACATGTTGCAGAAGCAGCTGGGGAAGCCTTTTCTGGTTTGGCTTTCTGCATACTTCGTAAATCAAGTTCCAGAACTTCACACAGTGCCTTGGAGCCTTCTTGGAGCTCGTCCAAACTGAGAATACCACATTTATTCCAAGTCATATAATTGTACCATAAAAACAATCCACTTAAAACATATTAATACATAATTGCAGGTAAACCCTTTCTCATTTTCACTGGTACTTGTTAACATGTAATCGAACATCATGATTACCAATCAGCAATGTCCATAACAGGGTAGTCTAATACTTATACACAACAAAAGTCCTAGTCAGTAAACACTGGAAGAGGGGTATTTAAGGTTAGATTAAAAATTTCAAGACAGATAAGTGGATTGGTCCAACTAATATACAACTAAAACCACCTATATGTAGAAGAAATTGACACAAAAAATAGAACAGGAACAAAAATGTCATAGATTTCACAGCATAATGAGTTTATCATCAACTTCCTACCAGAGGCTTCCTATTGTCATTAAATAGAAGGGAACACAGAGTACAGAAGGAGAAAAATGCTAATCTGGAAGTGGATCTGCTGAGTAGAAGCTACTGTTAAAAGACAACATTTGCAAGAATCCTTTAACTGAAAATACAAAAGAAGTAATCTAAAAATGAAATGATGGATGCTGCCAAAAACCCAAAAAATAATAGGAACTATGAAAAGGTCTATAACTCTTCTAAGTATATTGTTGTGCAGTGACAATTTGTTATGCAAAAATGTTGTTTATCATTTCTTTGCACAGGACATATCTTTTGGCTATTCCATACCAGACACCATTTGCCATAACAAAGAGGAAAGAATTCTCATGGGCCCATGGCCTAGTCCAAGGTAACCCAACTTAGTCTATAATATATTATGGACTAATGAGCCCAAGCACGTATCAATTGTTAGTATGAAGTTTGAATAGGTCCAAGTATCCTATTCAAAGGCCTAAAAGGATTGGATGGCCTCTAATATTCCTTGTGTTTAGAGAAGCTAATTCAGCAGCAGATTGGATGGCGAATCAAGCAATTCGTATGCCTTTAGGCCTGACTGTTTTTAATTCTTCTCCTGTTGGTGTTATTGGAATATTAGAGGCTGATAGAAGAGGGGTAACTTGGCCCCGTATGGTAAGGTTGTAGTTGTGTTTGGCTGTTTGGCCCGTAATTCATCAAAAAAAACAAAAAAAAAAAAGGCCTAAAAGGACTACAGGATGATTTCTATTACAGTTGCCATTCATCCTGTGGAATCATAGAATTTTCTCAATTGACCAATATCAATGATTTCATTTATTCCTCTAGTTCATAGGTAGAAAAGTATTATCAAAGGAGATTTAAGTTCATAGGGAAAAATTTAAGCTTTATTGACACAACAATCTCATCGAACATTTATCAATGCTTCCTTACCTCATGGAGAGTGGAGGAGTTAACCGGACAACAGTGTCATGTGTGGGCTTAGCAAGAACTCCTCTCTCCTTCAACTTCAGACAAATATCATATGCAGAAACAGGGAATAAAGTCTTGCTGTTGAACTCTACAGCATTGAACAAACCTCTTCCTCTAACTTCCTTGATGTAGTCTGGAAACTGCCGCTGAACTTTAAGTAGCTGATTCCTAAGTTCCTCTCCCAAATGGGCAGATCTACAGAGTTGAAGAAAATTCAGTATATATGAATGTTCTTTTAAAGAGAAAAATTAAAAACAAAGAGAAACGAAAATGGATAATTAATGTTTTTACAAATGCTGTTATCAAGAATGGTACTCCAGCAATTTGATTTAGATGCCGACATCTATTTAAGAACTTCTAATGTAAATTCAAAACATCAAAATAAATGAAAGACATTATCAAGCAAAGAATGTCCAAGTTTTGTTTCCCATAGAGGATGTCTTATGAGGTGCACTTTGATTAACAACTCTATTAAACCTTTTTATTACTAAAATCAGGTCTTAGTAATTTTAATCAATGGAGTTTGTTCAAATTTCTATATTCTCTAATTTTCAGATTTTTACAATGACAGTAAGCAACATTTTATCAAGTATTAGTTATTCACTTTCCAAAAGTTCTTTATGATATCTTGATAATGGATGTAATACCTCTCTGCAAGCCCCTCATCTTTGATGACATCTAGTGAGGCAATGGCAACTGCACTGGCCAAAGCATTTCCCCCAAATGTGCTGAGAGAACAATAACAAATAAAAACACCAGAGCTTTGTTAGAAAAACCCCAAAAGCAACACAACAAAGATAGTAGAGAGATCAGAAAACTATAGATATTTGGGAAAGTAAAAGATAGATTATATTAGATACATAAAAGCAAACGTAGATTATAATAGATACATAAAAACAAATGTTAGAATGGCAAACCTTCCATGCTCTCCAGGTTGAATACAAAGCATCACATCTTTGTCTGCAAGCACTGCACTTACAGGTATTACTCCACCACCCAAAGCTTTTCCTAGTATCTGAGCAGGACAACCATAAAAGTTATTTCACATATAGAGGTACATATAGTTGAGTTACTACAACCATTTAGCTTTAGCATTCATAAACATCAGTCACTCCCCAATCCAGAGAACAGGCCACAATAAATGCAGAAAATGATATATACAGGTCAAGTCAACAATTGAGAAGCAATTGATTTTATGTTGCTCCTATAATTAGCAAAACTAATTTCTGTATTTGTCCCTTGCAGCTCACAAACTGGAATGAAATTGACAAACTTATATGCTTGTAGCATTAAAACTCTATTTTCATCAAACTACCAAAGAATACTTAAAACTAGAGAATGATAAACGGAGATGCAACCTAAGTGGTAGCTCCAATAGTTGGTTCATGTTTCTAAAGAGGTAGCTTAAAAGTATAACTGACTGAGCCCTGAGGCCTGACTTTTCTGCTTAAACTTAAGATTATATCAAGATTACAATTGCACTACATTTCTAAAGGCAAGAAAATAAAAAGTATACATATATATATGAGCACAAACATTGAAAGTCCATTCAGAATATCATTCAATTTCAAGCTAATCCAATAAAAATTCACAACCATGCATTCTAGTATTACATAATGAAGAGTTTAGTTTATGCACAGTCCTAGATGCAAATCATCAAAAGCATATTCTTAATTGACTTCATCCCGAAAAGAGAGAGAGCTAGCATCTGTTATACCCTGATGATGAACCAATTGCAAATATTTTTTCAATACATAAGAAAGAGCCAACATGTTCTTCTGAACTAATTTAGAATCTCACCTATTAGTGCAGACAATAATGTGTTCAATACAGACAAAGGAACAAAAATGCACACTATGTTCACATCAAATACTTGGGAAACCCATCAAAATAATGGAAGAAAAAGAGCCTTACTACAACATCAGGGTGAACTTGTTCCCAATCACAAGCCAACATTTTTCCTGTCCGTGCTAAGCCAGTTTGAATTTCATCAGCAATCATTAGAACATTGTATTTTGAACAAAGATCTCTGACTGCTTTTAGGTAACCATCTGGGGGAATTATAACCTACCATCAAAACGGAGAGAGATAGCGCTTCATATAGTTCTCAAGTAAACCGAGAAAAGGGAATAATTAAAGGGAAAAATCAGCTTCTCCACAAGAAAAAAAAATGGAAAATTAAATAATCCATTCTGCTGTTGCCCAGGTAATGTGAGCTTGGATATAAATGAATTATGTTGTAGAGAATTTTTATGTAAAAAAAGAGAGTAAATCAGCAAAATTTTGAATTATCTATTAATCTGAACATTCCACTACATAACTAAGCATGATGCTAAGTAAATTGGACAAATGAACAACCGAGCAATTATTCACTTTTCCTTTGAAACTAAATTAATGCACTCCTTAGGCAAAAAAATCTAGACAGACATCCCAAAATCTGCATAGGGTATCTCTTTATAATTCAATTCAATTCAATTCCAAAAAACACATACCCCTGCCTCTCCTTGGATGGGTTCAAAAAGAAATCCAGCTATTTGATCTCCTCTTTCTGCAAGCATAGCAGCAGAGTCCACTTATGAGCATTGTTTAAAATAATACAGATAAATTATAATGATCCATAAAATGAAATGCTTTATGAAAACTTTGGCACCATGCAAATGGAATAAGGATCACGACTAAAATCTTTTGGTTTCAAACCTTTAAAAATTTTCTCAAGAGCAACTTCGTCACCAAAGTCAACCTTAAGATGGCCAGGCAACAATGGCCCAAACCCCCGAGTTGCCTCATTGTCACAGCTCATAGAAATGACGGCTAATGTACGGCCATGGAAACAGCCACAACAAGAGACAATAATGGCCTACATAAAACATACATCAAGCAAAGATCATTTTTCAAATAATAAACTAAACAGCAATAACAAGTCATGTGAGGTTGAACAATGATAAATAACAAGTTATAAACTAAAGGTTATTGGTTAAAGTGTGAATATATGCCTCAACTATAAACTTTGAAATCCAAATTTTCATGATTTACATTATTAAGAGAACAAAAAGAAAAGAAAGCAACAAGGCAATTAGCTTATATAATGAAGCAAATTATAATATCACCTCATCTTTAGGAATTTTCTTCTTCTCATAGCCCCATTTCCTAGCCAACTTGAGAGCTGTTTCCACACCCTCAGCACCAGTATTCATGGGTAGAACCATATCATAGCCAAACATGCTTGTTAAACGCTCTGCAAATATTGGAAATCTATCATTATAGAAGGCTCTAGAGCTTAGAGTGAGCTTTTCAGCCTGGTCTTGTAATGCTTTCACTATTCTTGGATGACAATGTCCCTGCAAAAAAGATAATTCTAATTTTATTTTATTTTAATGGTTAATTATAATGACGAATAAATAATAATACCTGATTAACAGCCGAGTAAGCTGAAAGAAAATCAAGATATTTATTGCCTTCAGGATCCCAAATTGAAGATCCTTTCGCTTGAGAGAATACAACAGGAACTGGATGGTAACTACATTAATTGAATTAACAAGAAATTAAGTCTCAATTAATCGATTCAAAGAACAAAATTGAGAGAGGGATTTTATTACTTGTGAGCGCTGAACTCATATTCCAAGTCGATGAGTTGTTGTGAAGAAGAAGGAGTTGTTCCTTCAGCAAGAACGCCATAACTTCTTCTACTACTCTCTTTGTAAACTCTATTCAACAAACACTGGAGTGGTCTCTTTGTTGTTGATGCCATTGAAATGAATTTGAAATACTACTGTATTCAGTATTGTTAATTAATATGAAAAGCTTTGTGACTAATTTACTTTCTCTTCTCTTCCATGGATGATGATGATTTATATATAATAATAAAAATAATAAAAACAATATGAAAAAATTACACCCTGAAACTTTAGATATATATATATATATATATTTTATTCTAATGAAATTTTTTAATTTTTAAAAATGTTTTTAGCCGTTTCCGATTATCCACATATTCCTCCTAACTCTAAAATTTGTAAGAAAAAAATTTCTAAATTATGAAATATTAAAACATTTTTAAATGAATTTGGAGAGTGGTAAATCAGTATTATATGGCTGAAATACGGTTAAAAATAATTATTATCTGATAAAAAAAATTATTCAAATATTAAAATAACAGATTTTAAAAAAATTTAAAAGCTACTAATATAATTTTTCCAAAGAAGAGTGACCAAAGTTATTGGATTTTTCGTTTTTCTATGATTTGTCGTGATATTGTGCGGTGATACACCTCCCAAAGCATATCAGTCTAAATTTTCCTAATTACTTTCGCTTATCAATATCTCAGTTTTGTAGGCAAGACATTTTTGCAAGTTACAAATTCTGCCTATCATGTGATTTTTCATAATTCTATATTTCACCTCAACATTCTACACTTTGAGATTACTGTTGGAAATTAAAAAAATATTTTTATTTAATTTATTATTTTTTATAAACTGTTTTTTTAAATTTACTTATAAAAAAAATCAATTTACTTGTTTTTTAAAAAAATAATTTTAAAAATAACATATATATATATATATATATATATATATTAAAAACGCTTTTAGAAAACTGAATCCCGAGACCTTAATATCAATTGTGCCTCTGTTTTCTTTTATTTTTTTCCCTTATTAAAAGGAATTTATTATTGAATTTACTATTAATTAAAAAAAATAATAAATGTTTTTTTTTCTTTTTTTCTTTTGGCAACTTGTTTTTCCATTTTAAAATACTCCATTCGTTTCACAATAACTGTCGTTTTAGAATGATGCACACATATTAAGGAAACTGTTAAATAATTTTAATTTTAATTAATATTGACAAATATACCCTTATTTTCTCTCACCAAATAAGAAAAAACATATGAAATATTAGGATTGAAATGAGATTAAAGTTGAAAAAAAACTAATAAATATTATATTGAACTCTTAAAACGATAAAAAATTTGAAATACAAAATTCTTTCTAAAACGACAGTTGAAACAGAGGGAGTACCAAATAACAAAAATAAATAAATTTTAATAATAGCTCTTTCTTTCATAATTCAAAAAAATAAAAACTAACAACCATATTAAAGAAAACCTTAATAATTGCAATTTATGTAATCCACTTCATGCAATGCAAACTGCGAGGTGCTTTGGAATATTTCTTATAACGCAACAATTACAAAACTATATCTTAAATTATTTTATTTTTAACTTGAAGGTTGAGTGCGCAAACAAATCCATCCAATAGAATATTATGACACTTTCTGAATGATAGTGCCTTCTTACATCGGATATCCACTCTGCTTCCAAAACGTTATCTCATTAAAGGGAAATGCTGATTTTGGACAAAAATTCATATTCAGCTTTTGACACATAAAAATCAAATCACAAGTAACTATTATTCATTGAACCATGAAATTCTTCTTTGTTTTTAAATCAAAATCAGTTTTTTCCAAAAGCAATGCCGGACTAGCCTAATTGTACTTGCCTTTTTGCGTTGCAAGGCTACCACTAAACTCTAAAAGCCTAAATCCTATATATAGTGAGAGTGTGTGTTGCTCTTGGCATCTCTTTGTTCTCTGTTTCTGATAAATATCCAACTGATTTCAGTGGATAAATGAATGAACAACCGCTTTATGTAAACGTCTTTTTTACTAAATGCTGCAAATATCAAATCACTTTTCTTTCCACTAATTGCACATTGGAAGAGTTAAAGCTAGAAAGGCAAATTTTCTATAAAGCAAGCAACCCAGAATCAGAAATCAATGGGAGGCCTTGTTCTAGTTAAAGAAACAATTAAATAAATGGAAAAGGATAAAGTTACTCTTCCAAAATAACTACTACAATAAAGAATAATACGGCCGTGGTAATATCTCGCCAGCTTCTCACAAAAAGCAAATCAGATGTTCAAACAATAAAAAAGAGAGGGTAAATCATGTGTTCATTTGGATAGATGATTATTTGAAATATTGTGAATTCGGGTTTAGATTTGAGTTTGAAGTGTAAAACTATATAAAATAAGTATGATGACAAATTCTAAATGTTCAATTATTTTAAATGACTAGCTATTCAAATGAACCATAACAGAATTCACCCACGGTTTTAAGCCAGTTCTGCCATTTAAATGCAGCTCAACATTTTAAAGATTCAAAAATTTTACAGTGCCGCGCAAACGAACTAAAGAATAATATGTCAATCACAAGTAGCATTATCAATTCTTTCCATCACAAGGCCAACCATGAAAATAATGCCTAACCTTTTTGTTCATGTAATCGAACTACCATGACATTTCAATGCAGAGACAGAAAGAAATAAGGAAAACACAAACACACAAAGGAGAAAAGGCCAAGACATTTAACATTATCATTTGACAGATGGTACTCCATCCTTCTACAAATAACAAGACGACGAGTTCTCTAATTTTGTAAAACACTAATTCAAGCATTAAGCAACTAGTTATCACCATTCACCACAGGTCTTCTACATAAGTGTACCGAACGGTCTTGTATCAACTAAAGAATACATATCGATATCAAAGCAACAACAATCAGAATAAATAAATTTCTTCTCATCCAAACTACTACCATATCTAATGGACCTCCGCTGCTGCTGTACAAGGATATTAATACTCCAGTATCTACCAAATACTAATATGATAGTCATGAAGCGCCCTTTTCCAATGCAATTAAAAGGAAGGGGCACAATAAAAGAAATTTTTGCATGTAAGCGGATGCAACGCAAAGGTGGGAAATCTTATTTATCAGAGAAAACTAGCTAGCACAATCCTAATAAGATAAGCAAGGAGCTAAATTGACCTAAAAAGCCCTTTGTTGTAAAGAAGAAAAGCTGGATATCCGGTAAAAAAAATCTTCATGCCAGATAAAAAACACAACAAAGTGACTCACCAAGTCACCATAATTATGACACTCTCCATAGCAACCAGAACTGTCAACTAAAGAGAGATTCTACCTATAACTATTAAAACTGTGATGTTCAACAAATGGTGCTTTTGGATTGCATTTTAAGATGTTGAGAAGAATGCAGCTGTATGAAACATTCAGAAATATGAAACCCTTATTGGAAGTGCACACATGGAAATTTGTATTTTACCTACAAATTTTCAACGTCAGTACTAGAATAAGATCAATTTCATTGTCAAATATAGCAAAAGGAAGAGTCGACGGGGCAGGTGGACCATTTAGACAAAAATGCATAGTGCATCAATGCTGATAACATTATACAAAATATGATCACTAGAAATAGGACAATAGAACTTGGCCGTTGGCCTAATTGTTCATTGCCACAAGCCAAAGCGTTTGCGATCACATTGAAATACTAGGATTGGATCCCAGACCAGCAATCTCCTTGCAGAGAAGGAGAGTCGTATAATAAATGAGATTAGGAGGGGAGAGAGCCATCCCTCTTTTAGAAAATCCAAGACCAAAAGACCTCAAATAGACCACAGAAAAAGGAAACAGGCAATTGTTCAGCGAGAATCAGGTGTTAACATACTACTGACACTGAGTAGCAGAGCAGCTGCCAGATGACATACAGGTAAAATAAGATCGACTCATGCTGAACGAAAATTAAGCAACCATCACCAGCTAGCTTACGTTTGAACCATGTTAAATATAGGTCTAACCAAAAACATCTAAAACTTGCTTGATTATAATCTTAGACGAGCCTTAATGATTTTGTAAATTTTAGTCTAACCTTTTGATACTAGAATAATTTTGGCAAATTTCATGACAATTTGTATATATTCATAAAGATTACAAAAAAATAGTTAATAGGGAAAAAAATAGTTTACATTTCTTTCCAATGTTGGTAATACAAAATATTATTTTTCTTAAATCTTTTCCTCTTCTAAAACAATTAATATTTTCATTTATTGGAAAAAGAATTGCATAAATATCTTTTAAAAAGAAAAAAATAAATAAACTAATATTTTAAATTTTTTACAGCACATAAAAAATGTGTGTGTATATATATATATATATATATATATATATATTGCCAATTGAGATAGATACAGGGGATTTATGCATAGATTTCTGTTCCCTCACTAAATTAGCTAAAACTGTTACCAATATCATAAGGCCAAAAATGACAAAATTAAAAGGATCAGCTAAAATTGAAAAAAGGTGCAAATATTTGGATTTTTTTGGAACATTAGTCCTTGTATATTTATGGACACAACTCAAGTTCCATAGCAAGAAGAATCATCGTTAAAAACCAGTAATGCTTTATCAGAAAAGCCTTTTATCAAAAAATAAACAGTGCATAAATAATGCAAGAAGCAAAATGTTCTTTTGAACCAAAGCCATAATAGAGGGAACTAGATTTGAAGTGAAGGGAAGCCCGTTGTGAAGTCAAAATTGAAAATAGCGTGGGAGAGCCATTTGGTAGGCAGCTATACTTAATTATGCCCCTAAAAGTTATCCAAAAAAGGTGCTCTATAACTCTGAGTTATCACCAATATCAAAGGCCAATTAAATTTAAGACAGCAAACTCAGCTGTCAATAATAGGAGCAACTCGATCGTTACAGGAAAAAAGGGTGAAGCTGTGAATACCAACACCTACAACTGTTAAAACCCAACGGTAAAGAAGAAGCATGTTCATGTGATTTGTATCTGAAGGGGAAATAAAAGCTTTCAAGACAAAAATGGTTTTTGGGGTGTTATGCAAGAATATTGAAAACGAAAAAACCTGCCCTAATAGATTTTGACAGAGCAAGTGCTGAATTTTATAGAACACATAACGTGTAAATCACAAAAATATACATTAAGGGGGGCATCGAGAGATACTCAGAAACTAAATGGTGGCGCAATTTAACCATATCTCTGAAACATTCTCTTCATAAATCAGAAAAAAGAAACCAAATTCTAAGAGGAGAATAAAGAAAGTGTGAGCTCCAGAGAGTCATCTCTACTTTATTAGAAGAGGAACTGATCGCATTTTGTGATTGTGAGCTGCACTAGAAATGCAAAAACCAGGAAAACATAAAGTAGGATTCAACACCAACTGTACAGCATTGTTTATCGTCAAGAGAGAAGATCTTCTAACAAGCAGAGAGCAAGAGATTGTAAGGCCAGAAAAACAACACATATTCATTGAGTTTGGCAATATGGTTACTGAAAACACTTCCTGACGAGATTATAAAATTAGAGAATAAACAATAATGGAAATGGGGTAAGCCTCACACTAGTTAATGATAAGACCTGATAAAACAAAGGAAGGGAATGAAAGAACCTAAAAATTTCTAAGATCGGCAGATTGGGGAATAGATCAAGCAACAATGGCAGAAATCTATGCCATCAAATATAAAACCACGGTGAATCTCCCACATGATCTTGATTGGCAATGTTATGGAAGAAACAGGAGTCCAGTTGTAGAAGCCTAGAAAATGAAGCCCTTTCCAGACGGAACCTAAAGAAGCTAAGGACGACTTTGATGAAGAAAATTCCAAGATTTTAACTATTCACCTTCAAATATCAAGAAGTGTTCCCAAAACTTATGTGGACATTATAAACGCCTGGATCAAGTTTTCAGCTGCACGCTTCTGCTCTGGTGTCCCAGTTATATGAGCAATTCGATCACCTCTAGCAGACTTGGAATCAGATATCTCTATCATTGCTCCTGATATCTGAAAGACAGCATAAGAATGGAATTTAATTAATGTCCATAAAGATTTAGAACTTCTCTTCCATTTAAATACTAATAACTCTTGCATAATCAATATACCCACACACAAACACACACACATTAAATTTCCCCAAAATGACCATAATATCAAGACCAAATGCTTAAAGGTATTCTATAAGGATGATCTGCATCAATTAGCATTACCAACTGGAATAACAAACAACTTAATTTAGTGGAACAAAAATGCAACCAGAAGTGAATTATTAACAACTTAACATGTGGAACCAAAGCAAACAAAGGCAGTAGATCGATGGGATTCATCATCTCGATCCCCATGCCCAATAATTCACTGTCATGAGCACTGAATCAATTTCATCCTGCATTCTTGCATGAGTACAGGAATGGATTTAGGGAGGGGCCAGCAGTGGCTTTGCTGCCACCGCCCCCCCTTCTCTCCCAACTCAACCCTTTCCACAAACTTTCCAACATCGTCTTGGTAATCTTTATTATTATTATTATTATTCATTGATATTTTAAAATTTTGGTTGGTTTATTGAGATTAAAATATATGGATGTATAATAGTGGAGTAGCTAATGTAATTAGTCATATTTTGTTATTAAGACTGTGGACCTCCCAACTTTGATCCTAGATCCATCCCTGCATATGTAGGAATCAAGCCCAAGAGATTTTACTTTTAGAAAACCAAGTAGATAGAATTGTAGCTGGCCCCACATTTTCCCTTAAGCTAAACAACAAATTATATTAACAAAGCAAAGACATCCAGTGTGAATTCTATTTTTTGCATCAATTTGCTCAAATGTATGCATTATTTACTAAAATCGCCAGAAATTTATATGCAAGTGTCTCTGCATCCAGAGCAATAAGAAAACACAAAAACAAACCTTCCGAATGTTGGCTATATTAGCCCCTCCTTTGCCCATCACTTTACCCACTGCATTAGCAGGCACCAACATCTCTAAGGTTGAGGGTGGAGGCAACCTGCACGGGTGCACAAAAACAGCTTGAGTGGAAGGTATAGAAGCTAAAGGAAACAAGGTTCATTGCAAGAATTTAAGAACAAAATGTACTGACCCTCCGTACAGCTTAGATGACGAATACGAGGATATCGAACCATAGCCATTTTCCCCCATCTAAACAAAACAAATATAAAGCATGAATTCTAACAGAAGTAGAAAGAAATAAAATCAGAAAACTAAAAAAAAAAAATTCCACTAAAGCTGCAAACCATCATCAATTTTTTTATAAATCAAAGGGGTGAGAAGGAAAAGAAGCATACACTTAAATATAATGCACGCAAGAGAAATAGTAGCAGCAATCTAATAAAATCTAATATATTAAGTAAAACAGGAGACGAAAAGAGACATCCTCCATTGACAGGAACCAACTATGGAGACTATAATTAACTCTATATAGTAATTATCAAAAAGATGATGATGATGAAACTAGTGGTTGCCTAAGCAGGTTCATACCGACAAAGATCCATATCCATAGAGGCTGTTTGATGAAAGCAGGCCCAAGCCACTTCCAGTTTCAGCCCTCTGGTCATAAGCCAGTGAAGCAACTGGAGGAACAGAAGGCAATAGAGATGATACCGGAATACCAGAGCCACTTGAATATAAAGAATCAGCACCAACTGAAGGATTACGACCACTATCATTTTCTTTCAATACATCATCTCTGAGTCTTAAAACAATCTGGACAAGTGCATCTCTCACGCTACCAACTTCTCCTAACACCTATAGAGGTCCAAAGTCAGCTCAAGACAAATCCAGATATGAAAAGCAAATTAAAAAAACAAAAAACTTGGAAAAATTCATAAATCAGACCTCAACAAGTTCATCATTGGAATCAGCACACTTAGGCTTCTCGCCTTTTGATATGCGTACATCTGCTTTGGTTCTCTTCCGAATTTCATTCACAATTGAACCACTTTTCCCAATAATACAGCCAATAACTTTAGAGGGAACAAGGAGACGGATGCTAACAGTGTCATCATCTTCATCATTAATCTTCCCTTGGAGCAATAAAACAGCTTCAACTGCCATGGATTTCAAATCATCGGGTGACTGCGAAGATGGTAGAAACATTAGATGATCAATGGACAACATATTCAATGAGAACATTTCAATTTATAACCAGAACAACATTTGGATCTCAATTGTTTTGATGAGAATCCAAATTCTCACCAAAATATATGATATAGCAGATACTGGAAAAGTAAAATGCATGTAGCTATCCCAATGAAATATGTTTTAAGAAATAATTGAACTGAGTCCTGCTATAAAACTGAAAAATATTTTATGCATCTTTCTAGTGAGATGCTTCTTTAAAATTATAGACAAACAAGGAAAAGAAAAATAAGAAAAGAAATGCACCTCTGTTGCAATCACCGTAATGATGCACTCAACACGGTCAGCCTTGGTATCATCAACCTCAACACGAGCTCCACTTGCCTGCCTTATGCTTTTAATAGTGCTGCCTCCCTTGCCAATTACACGCCCAATCTTGTCAAAGGGGCACAGAACTCTTATGATTAACTCCTCAGATTGGGAGGCACTGCCAAAACTAGGTACTACAGGGAGGGTGGATGAATATACAGGCCATGAACTCCCTGTATCCCCATAACTCTGAAGCTCTGGTACATGTGTGGAGCCTAAGAGTGGTGGAACTGATCTAGAAGGGACAATTGGATCTGCATTTGGATATAATCCACCTGGTTGATAAATAGAGACATCTGATGGTATAATAATGCTTGGAGGAGCATCTGGTACAGTTGTCTCAAGGGGAACCTCTTCTTTAGGGTTGAATTTATACATAATTGCAGAAACTGCAAATAATGCTTTCTTCACATATTCTGATTCACCAGTTATCTATTCACATGGGAAAGCGAAAAAAAAAATCTCTTAAGCCCACGAGGAAAATACATCATAATGAAGAGCATGGAATGCCTAACAAATTCAGAGAACGTGAGGCCAAAACCACGTATTGATAAATTCCATCATAGGAGTGAAATACAATATGAGTTTCAAACATACACACAGATAAGGTGAGGGAGAGAGAGCATACTGGTAAGGGTTGTCGATGCAACCCACAGACAAAGTAAAATATCATTTACAAGAAATGGAAATGCACTGACAATTAAGCTCCGAAACCAACTATCTAAATGTACCACTCAAATCCAATCAATGTGAGAATTAACAAAGAACAAATTACACAGAATATTTAAGCAACATAAAGCTTGAGTGTTCCATACACCATTTAGAAAGGAGAAAGGAAGTCCACAATTAAGCAATGATCACCAAACAACCCAAAAGAATCTAACTTTTACACAGGGACTAAATATTTTTCTCACACAAGCACTATTAAAAGGACTTAGGACTAGTGACCTCATCATGAGGTTCAAAGAACCATTCAGCAGTTTCAGTTCATTTAAGTGTATTGATGTACCACAACAAAAGTCAAATCTCAGCCCAATTTTTTTAAATCCTGGACAGACCTAGTTTGTAACACCATCTTATGTCTGATTTCAGTCCTTTTTCTCAAAGGAAAAACAGGTTCAGCAGTTACCACTTCCACATTCTAAAACTACCAAAAGGGAAGATTTTCGATAACACACTAAATTTCATATAAGAAAGCCTTAAACATGAATTGGAAAGGAACTAATTTTCAACAAACTAACCAGAATAAAGTTGTCAAAGTCCATAGCACATGAGTGAGTTGGATCAGACGAATCCTTAGCCGTAACTTTAATATTTGTCCTTGTCTTACTTCTCAATTTCTTTATTGTCATCCCAGCCTTACCGATGATATTTGCAGACTGGCTAGATGGGACAAGAATTTGGCATTCCTCCTTATCTCTATGTTTCTTGTCAGAATCCACAATAGATGCAACTGCATTTGAAATTGCAGAATGAACTCTAAGAAGAGCGTCCTGGGCAGGGCACAACGGCTCATGGTCATTAAATTCTTCATCAACCTCAACATCTTCTTTCTTCTTCACATAGCAATAGATTGTTATGACCCTATCCTTGGCACCAGGAAATGGGTCCACAACCTTAACCTTTGCCCTTGTCTCTTGTCTTATTGAATTAATGACTTTTCCATGTTTGCCGATGACACTTCCTATAACCTCTTCGGGACACAGTATTCTATAAGCAACCAATTCATCACTACCCCTTTCATCCTTGTCATTTACCCGTCTCTTCTGACTCTTACTGTCTCCATCATGATCTCTTTGAGAACGATATCTCTTCCCACTCTCGCCCATTTTCTCATATGCGGCCAACTACCTCCTGAGAGCACAAATCAAGTCTCAATAGAAGCAAAACATAAACTTAAGCAACTAAAAAACCTATCATACTTAACAATGACTCTGTTTTCAATGTTATACTCAGTTCATCAAAATTATGTAGAGATTTACCAAATATTGACAAAATTTGAATTATCTTATACATATATATATATACACACACGCAAAAACGATTGAATTACAAAAGAAAATATATAAAATACTAATAACAATATTGAACTCATGATTATAATTATTTAGGAATAAAACCAAACACAGACAAATAAAACTTCACTTCAATTCCACTGAATTCAGGCAAAAAAACTTATATTTACAGTTGAATTCCATCTTAATTTCACATCATATGAATTTACATGATAAAAAAAATAAAAAATAAAAAAGGAGAGAAGTTAATAACAGGAAAACAAATGGTTTGGCAGTGAAATAAAGTATAACAAAACCCTAAACAAAGGGCAAAAATAACCACAGAAATAGAGCAATTTAATTTGAAGCGAAATGAAAAATCTGAAAACAAAAATTGAGATTGTTAGATTAGCTAATGGCGAAAAGTCCGTACCGGAGAAAGACGATGAAAGAAAAACCCTAAACAGAAGAGAGAGAGCTCTTAACGAGTAATAGCCTTCTTTTAGATTCGTCACTCCCACTCGCAAGTCAAATCGCGGTATTTTTTTAAGGTTAGTTACAGCTTTTAACCGCCTGCTTAAGGTAATTGTACTTTTTTTTTTTTAATTTTATAATTATCATTATTTTGAAGTATTTAGTAGTATAATTCAGCCGAGCGGAGTTTTAACTTATTCAGACTTAATTTGATATTTTTTTTCGAGTTTAAACTTTGAATCGAGTTTAAAAATTATATTTAAACTCAACTCGTTTAAACTCGAGCCGAGCTCGAGCTCGAGCTCATTAATAAATTATAATTAAGCTAAACTCGAACTCGAGTTCGATTCGTTTTGAAATTTGTTTATAATTTATTAAAATACTCAACTTCTAAATATTTATTTCTAATAAAATATCTATAACAAAAATATTTAAAACTAAAATAAAAGTAAAATCATTCGATCAGTAAAAAAAAATCATAAAATTGAGTATCACATGTATTACAAAAATATTAATTAATAAAAAAATATTTTTAAATATTAGAATACTAGATTATATAATAAGGAAATATTAAATTATATTAATTAGGATAATATATATTTTAGTCAAATTGAATTATCAAAAAGTTTATAAGAGTATTAAAATATATTTTTTGAAATGTCAAAATTATCAAGTTAATAATAATAATAATAATCAAACTGTTTACGAACTTATTAATCGAATTGTTTGTAAACCTGTTTACGAGTTTTATAATCGAGCTGTTTACGAGTCTAATCGAGCCGATCTTAACTCTACTCAAACTCGGCTCGTTTATTCATCGAGCCTTAAAGTAAGGCTCAAATTTGACTCGTTTATAAAACGAACCGAATACGAATGAGTTTTTATCAAGCCGAACACCGAGCCACTCGCAAACGGCTTGACTTATTTACACTCCTCAAGTATTCACTATCATTTTACTGTATATTTATATATTTAAAAAAAAAATAAATACTAACTTTAATTCAATTTCAACAGTAATAATTAAAATTTAAAAATAATATAATCTTTAAATTAAAATAAATGGTATATAGTCAAAGTAAGGGAGTATTTAATAAAATTGAAAATGTATTAAATAATATAAGTGATATAATTTTTAAACTATAAAATATTAAAAAAAATCAATTACTTATTATATTAAGTATAGATTTTAAATTAAAAAATTTGATTTGTAAATACTATTTGATAAGGAACAAAATATACCGAACTGGGTAGTAAAGTAAGTTGGGCCCGGCCCAATATAAAATACTTGCAAGCCCATTGACCAAAGTCAAATAAGAAGTCCTCTAGTTCGTATCCAAGCAGGAAGCGGATTGAAACTATA
>CATKHJ010244210.1:0-10472 GCA_949750685.1 Vernicia montana
GATTCTAATTAACATGCAAAAGAACATTGATTTAATTGAAACAAGTTAATTAACTCGGATTCTAATTAACATGCAAAAGAACATTGATTTAATTGAAACAAGTTAATTAATTCGGATTCTAATTAACATGCCTTTAGAAAGCGATTAAAAGAAAAGGATTAAAGAAAGGGGATCATATTAGGGGAAAGAGGATAATAAATAACTAGACTATCACAAAAGAACTTAAAAGAAAGGGAAATAAAGGAAAGGGAACATGCAAAAGGGAAGCAAAGCAATAAAGAAAACTAAGCTAAGAGAAAACTAGCAATAAAGAAACTAAGCTAAAAGAAAACTAGCAAACTAAAGAAACTAAGCTAAAAGAAAACTAAACGCAAACTAAAGAAAGCAAAGAAAGAAAACAAACAAACAAATAAATAAATGAAAAAGGAAGAAAATAAATACCTTTTGATGACGATGCTTCGGGACTTATGGACAGAGCGGGCGACCGGATCGCAATTCCACCTTAACTTGACTCGGCGGAACCAAAGCCTCCTAATGGCTACTCGGATGGCTCTTAGGACTCTCTCGAACTGGCTTGAGAGAACCCACGAATAACCACCCAACAAGAACAAAACTTTAACTAAAAGGCAGCTCTTTTCGAACTAAGCCTTTAAAAAATGGCTAGCTTTTAACCAAATAGGCTTGATTTAGCTAGCTTTTTTAGTGTTAACTTGTGTAGAAGAGAGTTGGGGGGGCTGGTTTATATAGGAATAGAAGCTAGGTGAGCTTTTATCTTTTTTCGATGTGGGATTAAGTGTTTTGAAGCCCGAAACCTCACATAAGCTTTCTGGAACCGCACACGGAGGATTCTGGACCGCACAGGAGAAGACAGACCGCACAGCAGAAGGGGACTGCATAGCCCTATTTTGGGATCGCACAGGGCTTGTGCAGTTTCGCACAGGGCTGTGCGGAACCGTACAGGGCCTGTGCGGTCCCTGGAGGGCCCTGTGCGGTCCTTCAGGTTCAGACGGGCCGGTTCATCAGATTTTTCGACCCTTTCTTGCCCGTTTCAATTTTCGAGGCTTAATCGCATGTTCGAGGGTTCAGATGGTGCAAATTTCAGGGTTCACACATGATGGGTCCTGTTGCCATTCATTTCCAAGAGGATTTAACCAAAAGGACTCAAAACACATCATGAATTGACCAAGGAGATTAGGGGTAAACATTTTTACCTTTTGTAGTGTAGAACTTTGGAATAACTGTCTCAGTTTGGAGCACCGTAAGTGAAGTGCCTCTAGTCTGTCTACCGAGTATTGCACAATCAAGCTTGCCAAACGAACTCTAGTAACTTTGTAGTTGTCTCTCCTTTTTTCCTAAAACAACTCTAGCCTTCCTCAGGTATCCTTAAGCTTGTATAGGGAATTGGTGTATAAGACTTAGTATTTGGTGTTCTTATAATGTCGCATGCAAGACTATTCTTATAATACTAGGGAAAAAGAAGAAGTGTAGAAAAAGAAGATGGAGCTTTCTTTCACACTCATTCTCTAAGTTATTTTCACTCTTACCTAGCTATTTTTGCAAGAATGAAGAATGAGTGTCGAGACTAGATTTCTAGCCCCGGGTGGATGGACTCTACATTGCTTTCCAATAGAACATTGGGGGATCATACGCAATGGGCTGAGGCCTAAAACGGAGAAAGGAATCATCACCTAGTTTTTAAAAACTAAGAAAAATAGGGTGACTAGGATTCCTTACTTCTTACCTAACCGACCTCCTCAGAGATTCTGGGTAAGGAAGTTAGGTATGGTCCTGGGAAGGTGTTAGGCACCTAGGCCACCCAACTTTGAGGCCGGCTTCCACTATTTGATCTCGTTAATGCATGCTTTCATTGAGTTCTTTGGGCCTTATTATATGATAGTTATTGCACATCATCGATCAATCCATTACACATGAATGTTACTTGACACATCAATATGCCTCAAATAATTACCATATTAGTGCTTTGGATTTACCAAATTGTCATGCCTTAGCCATATTGGTGGGTTTCTACCCATGCATCATGCCATCCTAGTTCATTTACAACCTAGACATGCCATGTTTCTCTCAATTTTATTCAAGAATATCATGCTTGCATGAAACAGATTGAGTAATGAAAAGTACAAACAAAACAATCTAAACATGCATATTAGTTAATTAATCAACCAATTATTCAACCTAAGTTTCATCATGCAATTCTATGTGTTTGGTTCATTTTAAGTTCAATTACATGCATAAAAACCTTTAATTACCAAGTTGCATTTATGTGACCAATTATTTAAATCCTAAGTCTAAAGCATTAAATTGGGGTTAAAGGAAGGGGGATCCTTTGAAAGGTGAAGGATATTTAATTACAAATCCAACAATAACAAAAATAAAATAGTCTTATTGAACTATTTTAGAATCTTCTTGGTTGAAATTCAGATAGAGGATGATCGAATTAGGTTTAATATCTTCATGCTTGTCTCTTAGCTTTCCAATGCATGTTAAATCACCTCATTCCGATACCTGTAGCTCAAGTTATAGTCAAAATACTAAAGGGTGTCTGGGCTATCATGGTTGTGCATCTAGAGGAGGGACGTGCGCATGCATCCCTTACTGGGTTTCTTGTTGCACTTCTGTCTCATCTTTAATATTTCATTTGGTATCCGTTCCTTTTTCAATTTCCTCTGATTGGGCACTCTGGGGGTGTCACAACCTACCTTTCGAGATGTGACGGTCCTAAGGTATAGGGAAATGTACGGTCATCTAAGCCCGTAGAACCCTTTATGACACTACACTCACTAATATATGCAAACAACGTTCCCAAGATCGTAGCCAAAAGCCCATAATCGATCATATCATGTATACTATCTGATTTACATGCATAATTAGCAATTACTCATATATGGTCCGTTGATTGATTTTAAGTCCCATATCAAATAGCATGCATACACTAATTCGATACTCAAAATATACCTTACATATACCAAAAAGATACCCAAGGGATACCAAACATATACCACATGTATACCGTTAATATACTTATGCTATTAGCATTTATAGTAGTTATCATACTTAAAAGTTGCGACCCATAAATAACATCCAAATAAACAATAATAATAAAATGACCCGTGGAGCTCTATAAGAGTACGCTTATTACAAGTCATCAAAATGAGACGATTAACATAACGACAGAGTAATCTCCCAAGCGATGGAAGGGAAGCTTGAGAGTGTTACCTTGCACGAGCCTCTAGATCTCTTAAAAAAATATAAACAACTATGGGGTGAGATAAATCTCAGTGAGAACACGATATACTAACATAATATGCCGATGGATACAAATGTGAGATAAAATGAATAATCTCATGATACAAAGTATTTCATTTATTAATTTAGCAGAAACTAATAGATCGGAAGCGATATGCTTCCCTCATAGAAATTAGAGTAGTGGCTAATGCCTCACTTACTCTTATCACATAATATCACGTAAGACTGATAAGGTCTCACGACTAGGACCTCAGATTTTTCCTAGCTAAATTTTGGATATGCTCACTCTATCCGCAAGCTTTTTACCGTGTGCACAGGTTCGATGTATAACCCCACATTAGTTAGGGATTTTTGCTTTCTTATATTCACATGTATATAATATATATATATATATACGTATCTCATAATAATTAACATTATGGCATGTACGAAAATAATTATGCCTCAATGATCCGATAGGATTTCAATAGTGGTCTCATACCATAATTGAACAATATGGCATATATGAAAGATATTATGTCTCAAGAGTTCGTTAGAAATCTTATACAATGATTGAACAATATGGCATATATGAAAGAAATATGCCTCAATAACCAATTTAGATTTCAATAATGATCTCAAGTAACAGTTGAGATATTAATGGTCTCAATATAGGTATGCAATTTAGAAATAGGCCAAAGGCCTTCAATAGGCAATCCTAGCATAACAAAGAGATAGCAATTTGGATATGAATATGCAATAGGAACAATTGCTACGATTTCAATAAAACTCATATGGTTGTCACATGTCACAAAAATGGATGTCCATATTACATTAGCATATCAAGAAATCACCTCATTCCCTTAGCTCCTAACAGTTAACATAAGCAATGGTGATGATCCTCATCTTCACCATTTCTTTGTTCTCTACAAGTAATCATTATACCATACATATTACTTTTTATATCAAACTCAAGTAAGAAGCCTTAATCTTAGCATAGTCTTAAGTCTAACCTTAGCATACTATCCAAGGCTATGCAACTATCAAGCAAACAATACTCATATCAAGTCACACCATTAAGGTTGACTTATTCACATACTTGTCACACCCCACCTTTCGAAGTGTGACGGTTATAGGGCATGGGTAACCATAAAGGTACTAACAACCCATAGAACCCTTCATTTCCTATTATAATACATTTAACACACATAATACACTTACCACACATAACTCATGATTCCAAGATTCTCAAATTGTATAAGCAGTATCAAATATCTCATATAAACCAATTGCATACTATTCATTTAATGATGTTACTCATCATCATTCATCATATTACTGTATCAAATATAAATTTTTATAATCCGTTATAACATATTACATTATAATTTCTAACTATTATAAAGTATTCAATTTGTTCAATTACCTAAGTACCATAACCACAGTTATCCATGGAGCTCTAAATGATGTGACCCTAGGAATCAAGTTATGATCGTCATACATTCAACAAAGTAATCCCAAGAAGAGATTGGTACTTGAGATCCACTTGCTGAGTCTATTACTGGACCTGAAAACAACACACTATAAGGGTGTGAAAGAAGCTTAGTGAGTATTACAATAAATATAAAACAGTGTATGAGTACATGTTTAACAATAAAATTATCAAGGTTTCATTGTATCAGTATGGAGGAATAGTTTTTCAATAGTCAATAACAGTTGGAGTTCAATAATACTATTTTAGCAAAAATCAAAATTTTTGGAAGCGGTATGCTTCCCATGTGTAAATAACTGGAGTGGTGACTAATGCCTTGTTCACCCTCATGTAAATAACTGGAGTGGTGGCTAATGCCTTGCTCACTCATACAATATCAGTAGCGTGAGATTGATTAGATCTCACGACTAGGACCACCCTTCCTAGCTAGGGTTGGGTACGGTCGCCCTGCCCGTAGGCTTAACCATGTGCACATGATTGATGCGTTACCCCACATCAGATAAGGATTTCTGCTTTCACAAATACAGTAAGATCACTTTGGATCAAGTATGCAAGCATTTTAATATTGTGAGTCAATAGTACATAGTAATGAAACATATAAGATTCAATGAAATATTATATCAATTACAGGAACATTGAAATTCACATGAATAGATCAAATAGGTTCTTAAAAGAATATAGTTATAAGAAAGGTTTATCAATCAGAGTTCACTGAATTTTCAAATGAAGTGCATTGGTTCAAGAAAGGGTTCATTACTGTAATACCCCAGGATTTTGTTAGATCACTAGAGACCTAGAAAATAGGAAACTAGGAATCCAAAAATTTATGTGGTGTGCAATTAAGGGAATCGGATTAGTGTACGTGATATCGGTAGGATAGCGACTTTCAGGATTTTTCAAAAATTTTAATTTCAGCAAAATTACTATGGAACTATCTAAAAAATAATATTAGAAATCTAAATTAAAAATAAAAAATAATTTTAGACTTAAACTAGAAAGTGTAGTAAAATTTTGAGTAAAAAGGGGTAAAATTATAATTTTATTTAAAAAGGTAATTATTATATTTGACTAAGAAAAAAAATAAAATAAAATGGAAAAAAATAGGTGTCAATGGCCGGCCATCATGATGAAGATCAAGGGGTGGATATTTGTCCAAAATTGCAAGGAAGAAAAAAAAATCAAAAAGAAAAAAAATATATAGATAGGAAAGATGGAGAAGATAAGTCTCATCTTCTCATTTCTAGCAATTTTCTTACAAAGGAAAGGAAAGAGAGAAAGAAAGAGAGTAAAGAAAAGAAAAAGAAGAAGAACAAGGAAAGAATTTTTAAGGTAAGAATATGAATTAATTCAATTCTTTTCATCTATATATATATGTGTGTGTGTGTTGTATGATGATGTTAATTGTGATATTGTGATTGTTGATTGTGTGGTTATGATGAATGAATTAGGGGATGGAGAAAAGAGATTTTGAAGTTGAGAAAAGATGAATTGATAAGGGAAAAAGACCTAATTAAGGTATTTTTTGTGGAAAGGAGCAAGAAATGAAAGAATTAGATGAAGGAAGCAAGAAGCAAGATGAGACAGATTTAGGGTTTGAAAAATTCTGGAAATTGAGAGGGAAAAGTAAACCCCTTGAAATATGAATTTGAGGAAAGTCAAAACATAAAAATTTTATCTTGATGTCTTTAGTTTATTTCTCTAGAAGGAAGGTTAAGCTAATTCTTGTTGTTTTTGGAGATATAGGAAGGAGAAGGAAATTGCTCCATGCAAAGTACCTTGAGATTTCAAAAAATTTGAGGCTATTTTCGATTATTTTAGGATAGGAATTTAAAGATGATTAAAATATAAGAAATGAACCCTGATATTTCTTCTAGGTGATATAAAATTTTCAAAGAAAAACTCGAAGTATGTTAGGACATATATGGAAATTTCTAAGCTGTGATAGGATATTTAGACTGGCAGGATACTTGATATTGACCCTTAAGTTGGACTACCTTGGAGGAAGAACCAAGTTGAGGTAAAAACTAATGAAATGTACCCTTATGAGTTTAGTTTCATTAAAAAAAATAATTATCTCAAATGGAGTTTTTTAGCTTGATTTATAACCAAAAGAGTGTACTGAACTCCTATGAAACTTAGGATCCATAATTTAAGACAATTTAGAACATAACTTTTGGGAATTACCGGAACTCAAAGGAATTAAATTTAGAAATGATGGAGGGGAATGTATTAGGATTTGACCAAATTTGGAATCAAATCAATTGGAGTTTAGATTATCATAAAAATTGTAATTATGAATTAATCTTCTAAGTTAATAAGTAAATAAATGTAATTATGTGAAATTAACTTTTATGTAAATATTTTGTAATATATAGAAGGAGGAGGAATTCCACAGAGAAGAATTTGGTGATGAGGGAATAGAAGAAGAATACCAATACTTTGGAACATAATAAGAAAATGAGAGTATATATTAAATTTTCCAGCACATACCCATTTCACTTTGTATATATGAATTGTACTTGATCATGACTTTGCAATTAATAATTCACCCTTGTAACTTCGAACCCTATTTGATACTCTACATGTGAAATTAATTCTCTATATGTGAAAATATTCTATTTGATTTGAACCCTGACCTAAGTCAAAAAGCAGAAATTCCCTTCTTTCAGTGAGGGGATCACCGAGCTCTATCCACAGTGACTTAAACCTTGCTAGGAGGTATTTGAACGCCCTAGCCATAGGGCCTAGCTAACCTTGTACCTTAACATGTAACATGAAATCTGTGAGTCTCACAGTACTATTTTATATGAGATCTATGAATTTAATTCACAGGAATTTGCTTATAATTTTTGCTGAACCTCAAATTGTATTGATTTAGAAATTCGTTGACTGTTTATTGTGATAACGTTTTAAGCCAATGATCATATTGATGCATCCTAATTGTTGTGCCAGGATATTTATTATATATTCACTGAGATGTGAATCTCACCCCTTTTCCCTTATTTTTTTTAAAGTTAGTGGATTCACAGTGCAAGTACCCTACTTTACTTGCCGCTGGCATATATTTTGCACTGGTTATGTATACAGAAGTGTATAATGGAAATTTGTAAATGTGATTGTATATGATGATGTATAGTGGTATTATCTAGTGTCTCCATGGTACATAATCTTATATAAAGTGTGATGTGGTATATGAATATAAATGACTGAACAAAATATAATAAATTCAAACTAGTGATGTGTTTTAGTGATTGTGAGATGACTTATGCCTTAAATGAAGTTGATGTAACAAAGTTAGCCCAAATGGCAAATGGAATCCAAAACTTGTATCATGATGAAATTTGTACAGATTTTGAGAATCCGAATTCCATAAAAGCTTCATTCTTCAAGTTTTGCCTTCTTGTACTTGTATCAATGTTACCAAACTTTGATTATTGTCTTGAAGTCCAAGCTTGATACTTAACTCTTCCTTGCATTTTTGAATTGTAGCAAGATCATTCCACAAGCCTTGAGTCATCCCATTCAATGCTTCCTTGAATTTCTTCATTCTTGCTCATGTGACGGGACCATTAGAAAGTTGAATTGGATCTTTGATCTTATGTGCCTCTTTATTTGCATCATTCCTTCCCTCTTCAAGATGATTCGTCCACCAATCTTCACCATCTACATCAAAAGGAGAAAGATTAGCCACATTAAAAGTTGCACTCACATTATACTCACCAGGAAGATCCAATTTGTAGGCGTTATCATTGATTTTCTCAATGACTTGATCGTCTCCTCTTAGATGGAGTTTTGACTTCCTCTGATTTGGAAACTGCTCCTAGCGCATGTGTACCCAAACCCACTCACCAGGTTCAAATACAACTCGCTTTTTTCTCTTAATTACTTGGCTTGGAATTTGTTGATTTCTCTTCTCAATATTCTTGTGCACATCTTCATGTAGTTTCTTCACCAAATCTGCCTTCTTTTTCCCATCTAAACTAGTTCTTTCATCACAAGGTAAAACAACTAAATCCAAAGGGGTTAGAGGGTTAAAGCCATAAACAATTTCAAAAGGTGAAAAACCACTAGTAGAATACTCAACTCTATTATATGCAAATTTAACAAATGGAATGTACTCTTCCCAATTCTTCAAATTCTTTTGGACAATAACACGCAATAAAGTCCCTAAAGTTCTATTTAAAACTTCAATTTGACCATCAATTTGTGGATGGCAAGTAGTAGAAAATAATAATTTAGTACCCAACTTACTCCACAAAACTTTTCAAAAATAACTTAGAAACTTTGCATCCCGGTCACTAACAATAGTTTTTGGAATACCATGCAAACGCATTACTTCCCTAAATTACAAATTTGCTATGTTAGTGGCATCATCAGTTTTATTACAAGGTAGAAAATGTGACATCTTTGAAAACCTATCAACCACTACAAAGATAGAATCCTTCCCTTTTTTTGATATAGGTAAACCTAAAACAAAATCCATAGAAATGTTAGTCCAAGGTTCACTAGGAACAAGTAAGGGAGTATACAAACCTTGATTCAAAACTTTAGATTTTGCTTGTTTGCACACAACACATCTATCACATATTCTTTGCACATCTCTTCTCATTTTAGGCCAATAGAAGTGTTCATGTAAAATATCTAAAGTTTTTTCAATGCCAAAATATCCCATTAAACCACCCCATTAGACTCTTTTACAAGCAATTCTCTCATAGAATAAATAAGTATGCACAATATATTTTGCTTAAACAAAAACCCATTCATTCTATAGAACTTATTATATGCAGCTTTCTCACATGCTTTAAAAATGCTTGAAAAATCAGAATCATCATCATAAAGAGATTTAATATGTTCAAATCCAAGTATCATTACATCTAAAGCATTAAGTAAAGAATACCTTCTTGAAAGTGCATCAGCCACAACATTGTCCTTACCTTGCTTGTATTTAACCACATAAGGAAAGGTCTCAATAAATTCAACCCATTTGGTATGTCTTTTGTTCAACTTGCCTTGCCCTTTTAGGAACTTCAATTATTGATGATCCGTATGGATAACAAATTCCTTAGACCATAGGTAATGCTGCCAATTTTCCAAAGCTCTAACTAAAGCATAGAGCTCTTTATCATAAGTAGAATAGTTCAATGAGGCGCCATAGAGCTTTTCACTAAAATAGGCAATTGGCCTCTTTCCTTGCATAAGAACAGCCCTAATACCTAATCTTGATGTATCACACTCAATTTTAAAAGTGTTAGCAAAGTCATGCAAAGCAAGAATTGGTGCTTTACAAAGCTTATCTTTCAATAAATTAAATGCATAGTCTTGTTCTGTGTCCCACTTAAAAACATGATTCTTTTTAATTACCTCCGTGAGAGGTGCAGCAATGGTACTGAAATCCTTTACAAATCGTCTATAAAAACTAGCCAATCCATGAAAGCTCCTTACCTCACTTACCGATTTAGGAGTAGGCCAATTTTTTATAGCACTCACCTTTTCTTCATCAACTTCAACACCTTGATCACTTACTACAAAACCTAAAAATACAATTCGATCTAAACAAGAAGAGCACTTTTTAAGATTAGCATATAGCTTTTTTTTCCTCAAAACATCAAGCACAGCCCCTAAATGCTCTACATGTTCATCCAAATTTTTAGAATACACAAGGATATCATCAAAGTAAACAACAACAAATTTTCCAATGAAATCTTTCAAAACATGGTTCATAAGTCTCATGAAAGTG
>CATKHJ010244321.1:0-19468 GCA_949750685.1 Vernicia montana
TTATTGACTTTTTATATATGGTATGAATAAAAAATCTCCACAATTCTCTTTCACTTCCCCTCAAGATTTTAACCGATTTTTTTTTGAAGCCACATACAAAATAAAATAAAATATTTCACAACCTTTAAAAAAAAAAAAAAACTAACACACAACATATAAACCTATACTTGATAAAAATATGTTAACGGGTGGATGCCTAAACACAATTAATTATTAATTAAATTAACCTTTACAAATAGTTTAAATATAGATATAATTTTTAATAAGTTTAAAATGTTTTCTTTTTTTTTTCTTCTTTAATAGAATATATAATTTATATACATAAAAAAATATATAGAATTATCATATTAAAATTTTAAATTAATTATTTAATTGACTAATCATATGTAGTGTGTTTGTTTTTTTAATCATTATTCATGTGACTTTATTTTTTTTATAGCTGTAATAAAAGGTTTGTTTCATTGCAAATCTCACATCTTATAATTTTTGTTATTTGAGTTTTTTAATGTCAAAAATATTTTATGTAACATTAAGAAGTTAAAGTAACGTAAAAATAAGAATTATTATAATGTGATATATAAGCATTATTCAGAGAATACAATCAAGCATCAAATTTTCTAATATCTATGATTTTAAATCATGCTCAAGGGGTGAATATTTGAAATGATAATTATGATTAAATTTTGTCTATTTTACAAAGTGACAAAGTTTGTGTGAGATGGCTAATGAAAGTTCCTATGCAAATGAGAGTTAATGGCAGTTGAGTATTTTTGTACTTTTTTAGATATTTCCCTTCCTTTATAACTAAAAAAAATATTATTAATTAATTATTTAACAATCTTACTTAATAAACTAAATATTATAAATCAATGAAAATCTATTAATATCTATAAAAGTCTATCAATTTTTATAAAAGTTTTTTAAAATAAATTTTTTAAAAATCATTTATAATTTTATAAACTTCTCATAAATCATTAAAAATTTATGAATCTGCAAAAGTCATTCACTTACAAAAATTTTATAAATATCTTTAAAAATTTTAATTGAATACATCATTCTTAATTAGATATTTTTGTCTTTTTCCTATTATTTAGCATGTTTACAAGTGGAGAATACAATAAAATAATATTTGCAGCTGTTTGTTGTGATTCCCACTTTGCATTTTCCTTCTCGAAAATTAGTTTATCAAAACAAAACAAAAAATCATAATAATTAGCACTAATTAACAATCAATATTTTATGTACACCGATGTATAGTTTAGTAATAAACAATCAACGTTCGATTGAAAGATATTAAAATCATTTTCAAAATATAAAATCTCAAATTCGAACTCTAATCAAAGTCAATTATTTTAAAAAAAAATAATAAAAAATGCACGTTGAATAATTTCTCATTCAATGATACAATAAATTAACATTTCTATAATTTACATTTTAACAGTTAATAAAACATTCTTTAATATAATAAATTTAAATAGTATTAGAATTTTTGTCAAAATGATGAGATATAAATTTTGAACCTAAATTGAAATCAAATTAATTAAAAATATTTGATTAAATATTGAATTTGAGTGTGATTAAAAAGATATTATTTTGATATAAAATTTAAAAAATTTTAAAATAGTGTGAAACAAATTAAACATAAGAAAAAGGAGGACAAAAGAAGAAGAAATATGTGGTACGGATGATAATGAGATGATGTATATGATATGATATTTGCTTTTTAGATAGGAATGTGTTTGTGGAGACAAAAAAAAATCAAAATTAAAAAAAGTCCAAAACTAACACATGATGAGGATTTTAGGTATAGAAATTGCTATGATTTTGTGAGTTGGAAGAGGCAAGGTGGGATACCCACGTGAACTAGTTGTTGTACTCTTTCACTACTATCACCATACGTGTACTTAATTAACCATTTGCTCTTAATTAACCATTTGCTCTCTTTGCTATGTTTTAGTAATCTTAATTAATTAATTACTTAAGATTAACATTAACATTAGGCATTTATATAAATATTTTCTCTATTTCTTTTTATCTAACATTTTTTGAAAGAATTTTTTTTTTAAAATATCTATCATTATAAGAAACCAATAAAATTTTAATTTTTTTTCCAATTATATCATTATCATTTACTCTATAATTAATACACATATTAATTATACACATATTAGTCTATAATTAATAAGAATAATTTAATTATTTTATTTTAAAACTTAACGTAATTAATTATTTTTTAATTTTTGTGAAATAATAAAAAACGATAAATAAAAAAATAGAGGAATAAACTAAAACTGGGTAATGGATACTATTCACTAGAACAGTGCCTTCACCCTTCAACCAACCCCCTTTTGCGCAACCATGTCGTTTCCTGTGAGACTTGAAGTTGCTTTGATGAAATTCCGTTTACGCCCTCTCTTCTTCATTATCTGGCGCCATGTGGAGGTCCTTTTTGGACAAATTATATGTTGCCTAGCCCCTATAATAAAGTAAGCTCTTAATCATAATTAGTCAGATATTTTTGCCTTTTTTCTATTATTTAGAATGTTTACAGGTGGAGAATACAACAAAATAATATTTGCAGTTGTTGTTGTTGTGATTCTCCACTTTGCATTTTACTAGTTTATGAAGAGAAATTATTAGATAGGACATGAATATGTTCATGTTATTCGTATAAAAATAAATTTATATGTGATTGGAATGAAGACACATTCATATAAGTTTGCTTTTATGTGAGTAGAATGAACATACTCCTGTCCTACTTAATAATTTTTTATTTATAAAAAAAAAAAATTTATAATCATTAGAATTAATTAACAATCAACATTTTATGTACACCAATGCGCAATAAACAATCAACACATTTGATTGAATGATATTAAAATAATTTTCAAAATATTAAATGTCAAATTTGAACTCTAATCAAAGTCAATTATTTTTAAAAAATAATAAAAAATACAAGTTGAATAATTTTTCATCCAATAATACAATAAATTTACATTTTAAAAGTTAATAAAACATTCTTTTAATATAATAAATTTCAACAGTATTAGAATTTTTGTCAAAATTATGAGATATCAATTTTTAACATAAATTGGAATCAAATTTATTAAAAATATTTAATTAAATATTGAATTTGAGTGTGATTAAAAAGATATTATTTCAATATAAAATTTATAATTTAATAAATCTCTAAATTATTTTACATAAAAATTATATATTCAAGTTATATGTTGTTCCCTTTGGGAATGAAACCATTTTTAATGTCTTATTTTTCTCAATAATAAATCACCTAATAGTTGAGTATCTCTTTTTTAAATTTATTTTTTAAAAAATATTTATATTATATTGCTTTTTATATTCGAATAATAATAGATATTTATGTTGAACAAGTTTGATATTATGTTTTATTATTGCAACTTCATATTCATTTTCAATATTGTTGTTAGTTTATAAATGTCAATAATTTTAAATTTATTATTTGATGCTGATTATATATCCGTTAACTATTTATTTATTTATTATCTAAATAGGCATTACATGATATATTTATGCATTTAAAATTTTAAATCTAATTTAAAGTCTTATATGTATATTCAATTAAACTCTAATAATTATTATTAGAATTGAGTATTAAAAATTTTTACGTCTGAAGTAATGCGATAATTACTGTCTAGTTAGCATATATGAGATGGCTACTAAAACCCATTTTAGACTTTTCTTAATTTTTTTTTTATGAGAAGGGAAATGAAAAACATTACGTAACACACAGTTTAGGGTAAACTACTCCATATATATCACGTAACAAGAAGCTAGAAATACCAATAGGTGGAGAATCCAGTCAGTGTTTCATAGCCAAGCATACTCTCATAATGCGCCATCCAATCCACACAATAATTAGTCTCACACCATTAGTGACGAAATCAGAAATTTTTTTTTTTAAGATAATCAAATTTTTTATATTATAATTTATATTCAAGTAGTATATATAATTAAGTTAATTTTTATATATTTAAGAAATTTTTTTACTTAAAATAAAGGGCCAAATATAAAATATAATAAAATTTTAATAATTATACACCAAAAAAATATTGCATTTTGGAAGTTAGAGGCCATAGAAAAGTATAAAAATAATATAATATAATCATTTCTAAAAATAAGAATGTAGAATAAAATTATAAAGTAATAATAATATTTTTTTTTGGCAAAAAAAAGTAATAATAATATTTTCATAAAAGTCAATAAATTAGCACAATTACATTAAAAGAGATACAAAAATTTTCTATCTTATACGAGTAAAAATTTTACTCTCTAATTATTAATATTATAAACTAATTAATATGTATTATTTTTATTAAATTAATCTATAAAAAAAAAAAATTATGGAATAAATCTACCTAAAAGTTTCACTTTCAATCCAATGTAGGTCGGTAACTGCTCCTAGTCCCATGCCTCTATCATTGCTCACGATATATATGACACAGTCGTACAGTCCAATTCTTCCTCATAAGCAGTTTGACTTTTCTTAATTATTATTGCTACAAGATTACTTTTACATGTCTATCAATATCTAATCCTTTTTATAAATAAATTAAGTGCATACATTTCAATTTCATTTTCATTTTCATTTTCATTTTCAATACATTTACTTAGATTTTTTAGTATTGTGATGTGAAATCGAAATTTGCAAGCATGATAAGTTTTTGACGTGAATTTCGCTTTTAAATTCTCCATTTAACAATTTTTATAATAAATTCAATATTTTTTATAGCAAAAATTATTAAGAAAGAGTAAGTTTATTAATATTTAAATTCTTAATTTCTTGAATGGTAAAATAGATAATTAATCAGTATACTGTTAAAACATTTCCAACAGATTCTATATATGTTTCAAACTCTTTATAATAAACAGTCAATACAAGATAATAAGGTTTCAATGTATTTTTTATTATTTAAATTTAAAATATATAATAAATTTGACTCTTTACATCTAGAGAGTTAATTTCACTCTCTATTTTAAATTTTATAACTTTCTATTAATGATATTTAATTATCTCACATATTTTTTATGGAAAAAATCAAAATTTAAAAAGTCCATTGAATTTTAAAAAAAAAATTACATTTTTCATATTTAAAAATTAATTAAAATACTCTTTATTTATATAAAAAATTGTCATTTAAAATAAAAAATACCTTTGAAAATACTCTTAATTTAGTTATTAGCATCTTACCACCTATGCGCATATGAAACTTTTAATATTAAATATTGGATATATTAGATAAGCATCATTAAACTTGAAATAATTAAGATTATGATCAATTAGGTATAATTTATCTATTTAATTTAACATCTAGCAAGAGGTTTTAATTTATTCATACTTAAAAACATTGTTACTTAGGTGGTGTTTGATAACACCATTAAACACTTAAAATTAAAATTTTCAGCACTTAATCATTTTAAGTTTGTTTGATAACTACGTCTTAAAAGTCTAAATTAAGTCAAAAACCACTTAAAATGAAAAGTAAAAATTTTTAACTTAAAACTTATATGGAATGCAATAAGTGATTAAATTTTTAAATATTTTTATTATTTAAAAATTATATCACTTATTTTATTCAGCACTTAAAATTCAATACTTAAATTTTCAGCACTTAATTTTCAATTTTACCAAACACCACCTAACTTTCATTTATATCATTTAAAAAAAAAAAAAAACTTTCATTTATATTGTTTTTATAATTGAAATAATACGTTGATTATTAGAAAAATTAAAAAGCCAACATCTCTAATTTTATCAAACATAAAATATTTATTACTTAATAAATATAATACTTTGAACTTAAAATTCATACTATTCTTACTATATCTTCAAGAGATTATTGAGAAGTATAGTTTATCTTTAATAATTGAGAGGTAAAATTTACTAATGTATTTTTTAAAAAAATTAATATTTATACACATGGATCATAGACAAGATACAATTATTTACAAATGTGTTTTTTATTCAATGGTATTATAGTCGATTTTTGGAGTGTGAGGTTTCAAATTTTAATTTTTATCAAAACTAAATTTGTGAAAAAAAAATTTGTTTGCCTAAAGGGTGACCAATAGAGTTAAAGGATGCATGAGAGAGATTATTGAAGAGCAATTTTTGGCTAAATTTGGAAAGTTGGAACAAGTCAAGTTAGGTTGAGAAATACTAGCAACTCTTTTAAACAATTATTATTTTATTGATTAACATCATCTAATTTTTCAATTTTAAAATTTTAAAATTTACTATCAATTCAATAAGTTAAGCTAATAAAATTAATTTTTAATTTTTCTTTCTTCTTAATGTTGTAAATATATTATAATTTATGAAAAGTCACTATTTATAAAAGTACAGAATTAATAATATTTCTCAATTCATAATTTAATAATGAAAATATATATAAAATATTTTTATAATTTAAGTGACTAATACGATATTAATTATTTAAGAAAGTGTTGAGGGAAGAGTGTTGTTAGTATTTTTCGAATCAGATCTAAGCCGTTCAGGGTTGGTTTTCTTACCAGTCACCAGTCTCCACTTTGTACGGAATCAGGAGAGTACAGATTTAAGGTACACACCTAAGATTATGCCACGTGTAAGCCCAAGTCCCGTAGCAATTACGAGAGATAAAGAATGGGTTGTCTGGCCGGGCCGGGCCGGGCCGGGCTGACTTTATGACGATGAACTTGAGGTAATCACGGTGGGGAATGTGATGTCTTTCTCCTGCCTTGATGGACACAACCACTCTCCAATATAGCGCGTGTTTTACACGCACTTTATTTGTCACTTTAAATTTTTTCACAACTTTGTATTTGTCTTATTGATTAGGAGCATAGTTTTAAATATATAGGTTTTTTTTAAGGGTATGATATGTTATTTTTACGTTACACATATATTAATAAAAATTAGTTCTGAATTGATACTGAATCACTCGATACACACTGAAACGATCATTATTTAGCGTTACGAACGTGACGTATCAGTACAAAATAATTATTATTATTGTTATTTTAAAATTTTTTAATTTTATTAATTTAAATTATGAATATATTATTTAAAAAGATTATTATTTTATATTTTCATAAATATTTTAGTGTAAATTATTAGTATATTGTTCTTTACATTATTTATAAAAGAGTTCTTTTTTGTAATGTCTTTAGAATATTATTAATAATCTTGACAAAAGTCATTTTTTTGTAAAAAAAAAATTTATTTATAGACGTAAATTATTGATTGAATTTTATATTATGGTTATATTTGTCGTCAATAACGAGCAAAACAACCAATATCCTCCATGACACTCTTTTGATGGTGATTAGTTAATCTTGTGGTCTATTTATTTTTTTCATATTGCTTTATTTGCTTAGAGTAGGATGAAGTTTTTTTTTTTTATCATTTTATTCATCTTGAATAATGTGATTTTTTCCCCTCATGAATTAATAAAATAATATTGATTTATAAAAAAAAATTTAAAATTTTTAAGTCAAAACAATATTCTATTAGGAATTTATGTAACTTAATTATTATTATTATGCATTATTTATAAATATGTTATGTAATTTGAGTTTTTATAATTTAGATTGTGTTTATTAATTTAATGTATTATATTTTGGATATTACAGTATATTTTTTGTTGATCTAAATTAGTTTGCTAATCATTTTTAAAAATTCACGGTAGCGACGGTTGATTCAATCCGATTCTGTTACATTAATTCTGATACCGATACGATATATAAATCGTTATTTAAAACCCTGATTAAGAGACATGCCTATACTACTATGGTTTTAAGAACTAGAACAACATTGAAAAGTCCACGCAATTTTTATTTTTTATTATTATCAAGATTTTAATATAATTAAAATTTAAAATATTAATCTTATCTAATTAAAATGTAAATGTTTTTAGTTTTTAATTTTTAAAACATTATTCAACTTGTATGTCAATTTTATTTAGTGTTTTAATTTAATAATAAAAGTGAAATTAATTGATATTGAACATTTTATTTTATAATCTAGAAATAAGATTATTAAATTTGTAACATTACCTTCTCTTTAATTTTTTTTAAAATATTTAAAATGAAAAGGACCATTAAAATTATATTTCACTAATATTCAAATGGTAATAATAAATTGTAATTTAGTAATATCAAAATTATCTTTATTTATAATTATAAGATTACAAATTTGAATATTAAAATTAAATCATAAAAATAATAATTTATTCAAATGGTAAAAATTTAAAAACTCTTGCACACACACACATATATATATATATATATATAGGTCAATGCATTTTGAATTACACTAATATGCAATAATTCATTTCTCAACTCTTAATTACTTTTAAATTCATTAATATTTAAGAGAGATGAAGAAAGCCAAGTTACAGACATTCTCTATTTATATGTAATTTGAAAATAAAAATAAAATTAGCAGTAATATGATATATTACAGGTTTAAAGGTAAATATTCACATTAGAATTAAGAAATTCGTAAATGAAAAAAAAATCATTATTTATAATTTAACATTAAGAATCAAACTTAAGCCAATAAGAAAATGAGTAAATTATCCTGCCAACAAAGTTACTTTCCGAATCGACAAAGAAATTTTATTAGTCTATTACAAGTGTAAGTTAATTTTTAACTTAGTTAATATCTAGATATTTGATTAAAAATAAATAATAAATGAAAGTAAAAACAAATTTATTACAAATGGCCTTCAAAGTTGAAACGCGTGTGTAATGGTTGATAGTCCCAAATAAACGTGTCCAAAAGAGAGACAATAGGCCATAATCTGTTTTGAAAATTAAAAAAAAAAAAAAAAAAAAAAAAAAGGATAGGTGTGTGAAGGTCGGCTTGGGGTTGGGTTTTGAAGTTGGGGGGTGGGACTATGTGCCTCTGTATATATATCCCTAAAAAGGAAGGGAGGGTTACTCGGTGAGGTGCTCGCAAGGTGTTCCCATAAACTTGGTGACGCCTGTCAGCTCCATCCTCTCCTCTCCCTCTCCCCTATTCTCTCTCTATATATATAGGAAAACAATCCACCCTCAACACCACTATCTCAGACTTGTTTAAGTTACCCATTGCCACCTCTGTTCTTGGTTCTTGATTTTCTTTAATACATAACCATGCAGTTTCTTGGTTTTTTATCATCACCAATATTATCACCAAGAACTTCTAATTTATTAGCTTTTCAATCTAATATTGGGTTCTTGATGATGACGACGACGACGATGATGATACCAATTCTCTTGTGTTCATTCTTGCTTCTTTTTCTTCTTCCTCTTTTTCTTCAATGGCATCACTCCAAAGACAAAAGTCTTCCCCCTGGTTCAATGGGTTGGCCTTATATTGGAGAGACTCTCAAGCTCTACACTGAGAACCCCAATTCCTTCTTCTCCAATAGGCAAAAACGGTACTCACTCACACATAACAAACATAAAGATTTTCTTTGGATATATTAGAATTTCTTAAATTGTGATTTTTGCATCCTTAATTACTGTATCTTGAACTCTTACACCATGAGGCAGTTAAAGATAATAATTACTACACTAAAGATAGCATATTTTTAATTTTCTTGTATTGTTAATGGGGGTGATAATAATTATTTATTTGTAGGTACGGGGATATATTTAAGACCCATATATTGGGATGTCCATGTGTAATGATATCAAGCCCAGAAGCAGCCAGAATTGTTTTAGTGACAAAGGCACATTTGTTCAAGCCAACATATCCAACAAGTAAAGAGAAAATGATAGGACCTGAAGCTTTGTTTTTTCAACAAGGGGCTTACCATTCAAGGCTCAAGAAGTTGGTGCAAGCTTCATTTCTACCTTCTGCAATTAGAGGCTCAGTCTCTGAAATTGAGCAAATTGTTTTGGCATTTCTTCCTACATGGAAAAATGCTACCATTAACACTTTGCAAGAAATGAAGAGGGTATATATTAACCAAATTTATCTTTTATTGCATGATAATTTTGTCTCATTATACCAAATAGATGTCTCAAAATAAAAATAATGTTTTTTAATTAGTTTTCTCTCTTATTAGTATGCTTTTGATGTGGCAATGATTTCTGTCTTTGGGGAGAAACAAGACTTGGAAATGGAAGGAATTAAACATCTATATGGCTGCCTAGAAAAGGGTTATAATTCTATGCCTTTGGATTTACCAGGAACTCCTTTTCACAAGGCCATGAAGGTATTTTGATTTTCTACATTACGAGACAGACATTTTATTACTAAAAAATCCTGCATTGCATACATTATATCACTATTATTGCTTTTCGTTTATGATAATAATAATGGGTTTTTAATGGTAATTGTGTTTTGAAAAAGGCAAGGAAGCAACTTAATAAGTCCTTGAGGAGATTGATAGAAAAGAGACGACAAAGTGGGAAACAAGAAGGGGGATTGCTTGGAGTTTTATTAGGAGCTAAAGATGAGAAGCTTAATAAGCTTAATGATTCCCAAATTGCTGACAATATAATTGGAGTCATTTTTGCTGCCCATGATACTACTGCAAGTGTTCTAACATGGGTTCTCAAGTACTTGCATGATAATCAAGATCTATTAGAAGCTGTTACGGTAAATTATCCCCTTTTGTCTTTTTGAGGAAAAATCTTTATTTTACTATTTCAACATGGTTTCGTTTGTCGTGATAAATTTAAAATTTATAAATTTTAACTAAATTTATGAATTTAAACAAAATTCATAAAATCAGAAACTCACGTCTTATATAGGTTTTCAAATCCTTCAATTTTTTAAGATTTTAAAACATGATAAATTTTAATAAATTCATAAAATAATATTCAATTTTTCAAATTAAAAAATTGAGTTATAATTTATAAATTTTGCGAAAATTATCACTGAAATCCTTCAAAATAAATGAGGTATAAATAAATTTTAATATCAATGTCAAATCTCCTCTTTAACACTAAAAAAATATATTTTTTTTAATAATTTATACAATTGGCTAATTTATTGGTGAAATTTTTTATTAATTTAAGTCAATCATATTATATAGAATTATTATTTTAGTCAAGACTTTTATGCATTGTATTAATCAAAGTAGAAAATATGTAGAGGTTTTATATATACATTGACCTTTTTATTCCTATTTTTGTTTTCTTTTTAGGTGACATGTGTTTTATTTTAGGGAAAAATACAATAAATTATCATGAGATTTAATGTTTATTTTAAATGAAGGTTGATATTTTTTTTGGAATACTTTAGTATTTTATATTTGTTATCGTTAAATACTTTACTTTCAATCTACTAACACCAATTATTTTTGTTGACTTGACAAGTTTTTCATAATAAAAAATTATTTTCATAAAATTCACAAAATATTAAAGTATCACGAAAATAAATCACATGATAATTTTTTATATTTTTTCCAAAAAATACTATTATGAAAAACTTGTTATATTAGCAAAATAAACAACGTTGGTGAATTGATAATAAAAAATTTAACGTTGACAAATATAAAATATTAAATTATCAAGAAAAAAATTTCAACTCTCATTTAAAATAATAAATCACTCTCCTTTTATTATATTATGTATTTTAATTATGATTTATTATTATTATTATTATTATTATTATTATTATTATTATGTGCCAATCAATTTCTTTTTTTAATTGCAGAATGAACAAGAAGGAATTAGACAGGAAATAATTGAGGCAAATCGTATGCTTACGTGGGATGATACTAGGCGCATGCCATTGACAAACAGGGTATATTATCCTACTTATTTATAAATTTAACCCCTCATTTTATTTTTTTTATTTATTATTACACTCGTAGACGTAACTTGAAAATAATGTAATTATCAAATCGAAGTAAATTTAAATTCATTTTTTTTTTAATTTCAATATACTCAAGTTTTATTAATTCATCACAAAAATCTAACCTTTTTGTTCAATTTTATTTTTTTTATTATATATTATACTTATAAATTATTAATAACACATCTATCAAGATTAAAATTAAAAAAATTTATAATATTTTTTAAGAATTTGATAATTCAATAATTGAATATCTTGAAAGAAAAATAATTAAAATATTGTCACGTTTTAGAATTTTATGTTTGATTTTTTCAATCTTACCAAATTCAATTCAAAAGGTTTAGTTATTTAGTAATAGAATTATTAATATTTATTCAATACGAGATTTTTTCTTTAGCAATTAGATTTTTCTTTTTTCAATTTATTTTTTTTAGTAAATGATTGAAAGTCAAAAATTAGTAAACACATTTGAATATCTCAATTAAATTAACACATCCTTAGCATTTCCATCATACATCTAGGTTGAAGAATTAATTAAAAAAAAAAATTTTTTTTAAACTTTTTAACCATTTGATAGTATTGGAATTGTTTCTAAATTAATTATTAGATTGCGGAAATGAACTTTAATTAGAGTTTATTTTTTTTTATTTTTGTTTTGTGAATTTTCAGGTGATACAAGAGACATTAAGAACAGCAAGTATACTATCATTTACATTCAGAGAAGCAGTCCAAGATGTTGAGTTTGAAGGTTATTTTATCCCAAGAGGTTGGAAGGTTCTGCCTCTCTTCAGAACCATTCATCATTGTGCAGATTTCTTCCCTCAACCCGAAAAATTTGACCCTTCAAGATTCGAGGTGAGCTTTTAATTATAATTTATTTATTTATCTTTTGTCTTACATAAAATATATATAAAGAACTTTCGAAAGAGAGTAATAAGAAAAGATAATCGAAATTTAAAAATAATTTATATTTTTTATAAGATTAATTTATATATGTCTATTAAAATTAAATTTTTACGAGTATATAGTAATTATTAATTATTGAAAGTATATTATGTGACCACCTTGATCAGTGGTCACTGAGCATAAATTGATGAAGTGGGTCATCATATCCAACAGAAATATAAGGTTACTAATGCTTAGATTATCAATTGAGAGTTGTGTCCTTTTCAATTTTGTTTATGTGCCTCTGCCCCCCTCTATTTAGATGAAAATCTTTTTTTTATATCAGATCACGTGAGTTGGTTTTGTAGGGTAGCAAATTAACACTGTAACAGTGCAATGAGCATCATTTCATTTCATTTTATTTTTTCAAAAATCAGTAGTAGTGTACGTTATTTAGAGGAGAGACGAAGAAATGCATAGTTTTAATAAAATTGTGGAGAAATTATTTTATTTGAATTTTAGTCTCTTTTCAATCACTCAGTTGAAAATGAGTGATTTTACTACTAAATATTATTATTTTTATTGAATTTAATTATAAGACATTAATTTTAGTATTTTTTTTTTTTTATGTGGGTTGTACAGGTTCCACCAAGACCTAATACTTACATGCCCTTTGGCAATGGAGTCCACTCTTGTCCAGGCAGTGAATTAGCCAAGCTTGAGATGCTCATTCTCCTTCACCACCTTACTATCAATTATAGGTACCTCTCTCAAAATTACACATCAAATTAAGTATTAGAATTAAGGGAATTTTTTTTATAAATTCAAAGATATAATATGTCGCCGTGGCTTAAAATCTTAATTTTACATATTACAAAATAAATATTCGATCACTGAATTATTGACGTAATGAAAAATTAATACATCTAAAATCATTTTTAGAGATTTTAAAGTTATTTTTTTTTTATAAAATTTGAATTTCAATATGAATCAAATTGATTAGTATATATAATAATAGTGCCTCGTCAGCCCTTTCACAAAAGTGAATTTGTTAGATTATCTAGCTTATTAGGAGTAAGTCTTATGGTAGGTAGAGAAGCTGGTGGTGGTGGTGGTGGTGGTGGTGGTCCTTTCTCTTGATGTTCCTTGGGCTGTGGAAGTGGTTTATGTCTCAATAAAACTCTAAAATGAAGAATAAAAGTTATTAGTATCATACACGTAGCATCCATGCATCATACAATAGTCAAGAATCTTTAATACTACTTCTCCAACTCTTTGCATCATATCCCATTCAAGTAGGTCCATTGTGTTGACAGTTACAACAACACTCTATTTTTGTGAGTCCTACATGTTTTTCTTGTGCTTTTTTACATTTATCATTCAACAATTACCTACTTAATTTCTTGGAATAAATTAATATAATAAATACCATTAATTAGTTAATCGGTATTACTACCTTCGTTTCATAAAGATTAAATCACAGTCTTATCTTTTTTTTTTTATTATTATTAATTTGATTATATTAAATCATTTCATGTCTCTAATTTTATAAATAATATTGTTATTGTATATAATTTATTCATAAAATATATGTTTTTTCATTAATAAGATTTATATATGTTGTGTTTTTCTCATATTATCAAATAGCAAACGAAAATTTTATATAATTTAGTAATAAATAATATACGATTTGAGTATAGATTTAACTCCAATTTAAATTATTAATAACATATTTCATGTATTCTGTTAAAATTTTAATATACATTTGAGAGAATTAACTTTAAAAACTAGTTATTAAAATTGGGGAGTCCATTTCTATTTTAATTATTTAATATTTTTATATTTATTAGATGTGAAATATTCTAACACTCCCCCTCAAGTGACAACGGGGTATTCAAAATTGTCACTTGAAATAATTAGATATGAACCAACCGATAAGGTAATTAGATACTTAAATAAACCGGAACAACTGGTAAGATAATTAGGTATTTGAGTAAACAGAACTATTCTGCTATGATATTATGTTAAATTTTTAATATAAATTTGAAAGAATCAACCTTAAAATTAACTATTAAAATTAGAGAATTCATTTCTATATTAACAATTTAATAATTTTGTATTTATTAGATGTGAAATATTTTAATATATTCAAATCAAAGTTTTAATTTATTATCTCGTTTTAATAGATGATTGATGACCATCCTACCTCTCTAAACTTCATAAATGATTTAATTATTATTGAAATATTGAATTCATATTGATATAGAATGAAAATATAAACTCTTCTTCTTATCTATATATCTCTTGAAGTTTTGCTAAAGAAACAAAGGCTTTTTTTTTTTTTTTTTTTTTTGCTAAATGCTAAAGAAACAAAGCTGGGACCTGCCTAATTAATGCTTTAAAATCAATCATGATCAATTACAAGTAGAACTGACACATCCCTATCCTCCTCAGATTTTGATTTGGTTAAGATTAATATCACCATAATTAAAATTTTTAATACCACATTAAACACTTTTAAGATTAATATCATTTTTTAGAATTAATCATAGCATAAGAAATGTGATTTTTGAACCACCATACCTTTATTCTGGTGATTCTGTTGGAGGAACTCGAGCCGAGTCTCTCCTTGACAAATCTTAGTAATATATTAAGTTTATCTCTTTTACCAAGCTAACATTCTCCTTTCCTTACTAACTCACTAATTATTATCTGTTGTTAAAAAAAAATTGTGATTTTTGAGAATTAAAATAAAGTCTACAGTAAAAGACATAAATTGCCAGTTACACTGTTTGAAAGCAAGTGACTATGTGACAATTAGGCTGCCAGCTATAGAAAATCAAGACAAATGTTAAGATGACGTGTCACTAAGTTTTTTTTTTAAAGTTCACACCACAGCTTTGTTCTGCACATTATACACCACATCATTTTTTGAATTTGTCATAATATTCTTTTTTTTTTATTCCTATTTATTTATTTTCTTAGTTTAATTTATTTATTTTTTTTAAAAAAAAGGCAAAGATACCGATCTATGCTTCTTCAAAGAAATCTAATTTATGTGATTTGTATCATTGTGAACATGTGTCCAAATAGATTCAATAACTTGTTTTTTATAGAATAAAGTACGAGAGTAGGGTTCAATTTGTTTATATATATATATATAAAAGTAAGTTTATTCAAATATATTTAATTTTGTTATTTGGTGTTTGATAGAAAAAATCATAAAAAGTATTCTTTTAATTTTTTAATCCAATTTTTAAAATATAGTAATTTTTAGTATCGAAAAATAGAAATGATATCAAACAGTTGTAAGCATTTAAAAAACTCAAATTTGATTTTAGAGGAAAATATAAAAAAGAACTATATGATTTGATTTTTTTATTTTATATTTTGAGATTTGTGATTTGTGATTTTTTTTTTCTTTTATAACATAGGGTCTGAGATTTCTTCTATCAGCAATATGAAGATTAAAAGTGCTAATGGCGTTAATCAATGCTAACGTGATAAGTGTTATTATTGTTATATAAGCGTCATTATTATTACATAAGCGCCACGTCAATAGATACTAACGGTGTTAGGATTGTGAATTTCAAATTGCTAATGATACAAATCACGTATATGTTTTTATTAAAAAAAAATTCATAAATTTTAAAATGTAAAAAGGTCTATTTATATGATATTTTTTTTACTTTCTTTTTCTTTTTTTTTTCTTTTTTTTTTTTTTTTTTGCCAGAGTTTTGTACTTTCCACTTGATGTTATTATTATTGAAATGTTTAATTTATACTATATATTTGTGAATACAGATGGCAAGTAGTGGGAGATGAAGATGGAATACAGTATGGACCTTTTCCTGTACCCAAGAGGGGTTTGCCTATAAGGGTAATACCTAGTCCTAGAAGAAGCAAATTGGGAAAATCTTATTAGAAAATTAAGAAATTCAAATCTTCAAACTCTTATGAAGTAGCTTTCTTAGTTTTTTGTTTTTAGTTGGTGCAATCTGTTGGTGGAAAAATCATTTTATCAAAGCTTGGATTGGGTTAGCAACAAGTCAATGTCAAAAGGCATCTTGTGAGCCCAAATCATGCATTCTTGACGTAACATAGTATGAAATTGAAAATATTTGGCAAAAAAAAAAAAAAATAGTATGAAATTGAAAAAGGGAGAAAAAAAAAAAAGTGGGTTTGAATTGTTGCTTTTTGGACTACACGTTGGTTTGTTTTGAAGATCAAATTTGTGAGGTTTTGAATGTGAATCATGTAGATATTTTTCTCTTTTCCTCTGGTGGTTTACAAAGAACCCAGAGATAACATTGGCCAAGATAAGCAACTGGGTGTCCAGCACGTGGCACAAGCGGGTTGTGCACCCTAGAATTCCACGTCAGACTACTAAAAAAATTCACCTTTTATTTATGGTAATCAGGGATTAAATAACCAACAAATTCACAGTTTTGTATAGATTTTTGAGAGGTTGATACAGTATTCAGATATTATATATGTGCTAATAAAAATTAGTTTTAAATTAGTACTGAAACACTTAATATACACTGATACAGCAGTTATTAAGTAATACAAGTGTGACGTATCAATATAAAAAATTATTATTATTATTATTATATTTTTAATTTTTTTAATTTATTAATGTAAATTATGAATATATTATTTAAAAAGTCTATTATTTTATACTTTTCATATTATTTTATATTTTATTAGTGTAAATAATTGATATATTGTTCTTTATATTATTTCTATAAGATTTCTTTTTTTATTAAATTATTTAGAATATTATTAATAATTTTTACAAAAATCATTTTTTTGTAATTTTTTTTTTGTTTATAGGCTTAAATTATTGATTGAATTTTACATTATGACCATATTTATCTTCGTATAAGAGCTCAGTCATTGTTTGATATCTTTTCATCTGGAGTAAACAACTAAAATGCAAATGAGTTCAATAGCGAACAAAACAATCAAGATCTTTCATGACACTCTTTTTGATGTGATTAGTCAATCTTGTGTTCTATTTATTTTTTCATATTGTCTTATTTGCTTAGAATAGGGAGGATTTTTTTTTATCATCTTATTTATCTTGAATAATGTGGTTTTTCTACCTCATAAATTAATAAAAAAAAGATTTATTTATTAAAAAAAATTTATATATTTTTTTAAGTCAAGACAGTATTATATTATGAATTTATGTAACTTAATTATTGTTATTATGCATTATTCATAAATATGTTATGTAATTTGAGTTTTTATAGTCTATACTATGTTAAATTAAGTGTTTATTAATTTAATGTATTACATTTTAGACGTTACAGTCTATTTCTTATTGTTTTGGATTAGTTTGTTAATCATTTTTGAAAATTCACAGTAGTGACAACCAATTCAGTTTAATTCCGTTACACCGATTTCGATATCGATACGATACGTAAAATCGTTATTTAAAACTGTAATACCCTGATTTTAGTTAATTTTTTGAAAATATTATATTTTATTATATAGTTTTATTAGTAATAAAAAGTAATTATTATTATTATTATTATTATTATTATTATTATTATTATTATTATTAATTAAAAAAAAAAGAAAAGAAAGAAAGGAAGGAGAATCGGGAACGCAGAGAGAGAGAGAGGCTGCAACGCCGGAAACCCGGCCTCCGGCCGGCGGTGGACTGCACCGCCTGTGCTAGAGGAAAGAGCAGCGTCGGGCGACCTCAAGGGAAGTGACGACAGCGAGAACGGACGGAGAACGACGCCAGACTGAGCTTCGCCGGCGCCGAAGGTTTCAAAGCTGATTCCGGCCGATTCCGGCGGCGGATGGCTGCGATTCCGGTGTCTATGGAACGGTCGCGGTGAGAGCTTCATTTCTATACCGGTCTTGCCACCTGAAACTCACCGGAGAAGGAGATCGCAAATCAAGCCACCGAACCTGTCGAGCTGTTTTTCGGTGAAACGACGGCGAGTCTTAGTGAGTGAAGGGCATTTTCGGGGTCCTGACGGCAAAACGAGCAATTTAGTATGCACGGCACCTCCAGCAGCCACCATCCACGGCGGCGTGTGGCCGGCCAGCGGCTGCTCCGGCGGCAGCGCGTGGCGGAGCTCCGACAGTCCAGAATTTCATTCCGATTCACTCAGTGAAGCTAGTTCAATCGGATTTCGCGTTGGTAAATTCGAAAACTTCCGTTTCTCATTTCGATAGTTTAATTGTAGACCGTAAATTATTATAGTGTGTGTGTTTATGAAAGATATATGTATTATCATGAATAAAATTGGAGAGTATATGAATTTAAATTTTGGTTATATTGAGTGAATTAAATTGACGAAATTATAATTTATTAATTATTATTATGAATTTTAATTGTATTTATTTACAATAAATTTAAGTAATTATATTATTGTTTTAAATGAATATTTAAATAAATGATATGGATAATAAAATTGTTTTAGTACTTAATATTGTATAATTATTGAAATTGTTAAAGTTATATGAAATTTTGTATTATTTGATTAAGTATCATAATGAATTATTTTTATACATTTCTTTGATATATATATGTAGATAAATTATATTATATTATTTGAGCTAAATTAATGAATTTATAATTTATTATAAATTAATACGAGTTTTTATAAATTTAATCAAAATAATTTTATATGGTTTTATTATTGTTTAATTAAATTTAAAATGAGTTATTTATATGTTTTCTCTTTAATATAATTATAATATATATATGCTATATAATTAAACTTTAAATAAAGTATTTTCATG
>CATKHJ010244396.1:0-14953 GCA_949750685.1 Vernicia montana
GCGCTCATGGGAGGCAGCCCATCCTTGTTTTTCAATAAAATAAAATGCATTTTAAAATTCTGAGTTTGTGTTTAAAATAATCCTATCTTTGAAGGTTGTTTTGTCTTTAAGTTGATGTTATGGCATAGTTGATGGATTTAATATATTGTCTTGTATTTTTGGGAAAAATTTTGCTAGCAATCTCAAAGTATGAATGTTTCAATTGTTTTGCACTTGTTATGATCTTAAAATATTTTTGGTTTGCCTCTATTTCATTGCAAAGCATGATAGACGTACCATACCTTTGTGAGATATTTGAGCCTAAATACCTTTTTTTGTTGATTATTTAGTGAACTATTTTGATTGTGCATCTCTAGAGCTTGCTTAGATACATTTTTCAAAACTACATATTAATTTCAATTCAGACATTAAAATGATTAAGGCATTAGGTTTCACCCTTTAGCTTAAATGGCCAACCTTAAATGTTAATTTACTTTAGTAAGACACTTTGAGCCTTGACCTTTTATTTGGTAACACATAATTCAACTTGACATTTCACTATTATCTTCATTTGTTTTGTCCATTCATTGAGGTTTTCGAGCATTTGAAGATTATTTTATTGAAATTGAGTGTGTTATCATTGCTTGAGGACAAGCAAAGATTTTAAGTGTGGGGTGAGGAACATATTGCCTTGGGGAACATATTCTTGTGCAAATCATGATAAAGTAGACTTCATTTGTTAAAAAAAAAAAAAAGGAAATTAAATAAAATAATAAAAAAAAATAAAATATATATATATTATGTTTTTTTTTATGAAGTCTATTATTATAGTCACAAAGAGTGTCAAAAAAAAATCAATAAAAGTATGGGAAAAAAGTTGGAGAATATATATATTTTTTTTTAGTGTATTATTTTAATGCTCAATAAACTCAATGATAAACTTATTTCTCATTTTTTCTACCTTTTACCTTAGATCCATTACAACCAAATGAAAAGACCTTTTGATTAATGCCTTGAATTAAAATTAGTGGTGGGAATTAAATAAATAAGTAAGTTTATAATTGTTTGCCTTCAATTTTAGTTTTGAGCGATTTTTCTATGCAACTTGAGAGAAACACTTAGTTAAGTATGTGGTATATCATGTTAGCTTTGTTTGGAGGTAACTAATTCTTTATAAACGAATTTTGTGCATTCAAACTGTTTTTGCTAAAATTGTTATATTATGAATACTTAAATTGCTTGATAATTGTTAAGTACTATTTTATGTCATAATTATTGTTTGAGGACAAGCAAACTTCTAAGTATGGGATAGTTGTTTTTTCGTAATTTTATTATGTTTTTAATGTTAATTTAATATTTATTTTATATTTAATTGTGATATTTTTAATGTGTTTGTTAGTTTTTTCAGCTTAATAAATAATAAAAAAAAGGGAAAAATTTGAAGTAAAAGTGGACCATGGAATGAAGGAGTAGCCTATAAGTATAGAGTTATAATAAAAATAATGGGATCCACTTCTTTATAATATAAAATTAAAAAAAAAAGGTTTTGAAAAAGTAAAAAACAAAAACAAAAAAAATATAACACGTTTTTTACTTTTTTTTTTGTAAAGAATAATAAATATATTAATATTTTAATAGTGAGATCCACCATTTTATATAATTAAAAAAAATAAAAAGATAACAACGTAAAGTTTGCATCAATTATGCAACAATTGATTTCACAATTGATGCAATCCTTCAATTGCGGGAATGAAATTAACTATATATATATATATATATATATATATATATATAGAGAGAGAGAGAGAGAGAGAGAGAGAGAGAGAGAGAGAGAGAGAGAGAGAGAGAGAGAGAGAGAGAGAGAGATGGGGAGGGGTTTTAGTGAGTGAATGTGAGGTGAGTGAATTGAGTGAGGTGATGTGAGGAATAGTAAATTTTTTTAGTTTTAGTTTTTTTTCACAGGTAAGAAGCAGGCGTTTTCGCAGCAAGTAATTCGTATAGTGCTTCGTAATAGGTTTTTTTCTTATTTCATTTCACTTCAAAATTTAAATTCTTGTCATTTAGATTTTTATTTTCTTCAGTCAGTTTTCCAATAAAGATTGTATTTGATTCTTGGAATATTTTATTTGGTGCAAATACTAAGATATTGGATTTAAGCACTGGATTAAATTGTAAGTTTATTTTCTTATTATTTTTGTCTTTTAATTATTGGATTGATAATATTAATTCAATGTATTATTTTAATATTAATGATATGGAAATTGTTCTTATTTTTCCCATGAACTAAATTTATTTTTATTTGGGGTTTTGTATGGAGCTATCATGATATGAATATTAAATAAAAATTCCTTTTGATTATATTTATCTTTTATTAATTGAATTGATTAATTGATTATAGACAAATGTTTAACTACCATCTGTTTAACTTAAGTTATGAACGAAAGAACGAGAGTTGAAGTTTATTTCTAGATCTCATTCTTTTAAGGTTTTAAAATGAATTAGAAATATAAGTTTTAATATTAAGATTTGATTTTTAATATATAATTTGATAAATTGATTTCTATGAATGTGATTGCTAATAGACTGATTTTTATTTTTAGAATTATTAAAAACTGATTCTTTTAAGTATAATCAATTGGATTTATTTATAAACATAAATGATTGATAAGTGAATTACAGACCCTAGACATTTTTCATTTATTGCATTAAAAATCTGCATTTGTATTATTTAATTTTCTGTTTTAAAATTATTTCCTTTAAAAAATTAAACAAAAAATATTTTTACATTTAAATTCACTTTAATTCGAAACAATTAAAATTCATTTGTAATTTCTTGAAAGAATATGACTTTGGGTACTTACTATATACTACAATTGCACTGTATACTTGCGGGTCGCTTTTTGACAGTATATTTTTAGGCGAACAATCATATATCAAGAGGCTTGAAGTTTTCCTTGTATGTATTAATATGGATATTTATCCCAACTCATTTAACCGGTCCAATCCATTTTTTAAGAAATATATCACTTTTTTTTTATCATTTCTATGTGTAAATTTAATTATACTTTTCAAGCATTATTTTTTTCATCTATCTATAACATAAAAATAAAGAAACAAAACACTTATTCTCTCTGTTTAAAGTCTAAGTCTAATACTTGAATATGGTAAAATGATCATATTCCTATTTCCAATCAGTAATAAACTTATTTTTATTATAATTTTATGTAAAGTATCTTATTTATCTTATAAAATATATAAAAAAAAAGTTCATACTAAAATTAAAACATTTAATTTTAATTGGAAAATTTAGGAATTCTAATCCATGATCCTAGCCGTTCATTGTAGTAAGCCCACCATGAGAACCACGTGGAGTCGACAACAATTAATGGCTAGATCATTCAATGGAAATCTTTGACTACATGTAAGTAACAATTCACCCTTTCATTTATGTCGCTGTATGTTACCTCCAATTAATGTAAAATGATATAAAAAGAATTCACTATTTTATTATATTTCATCACATTTAATAATTATTAGTCTGTTATAATATTTGAGTCCATTATTGAATTAGTTTTTTTATTTAATTATTTAAAATTATTTCTTAAAGAATTTAATTAATTTTTTAATAATACAATAAAATTATTTTCAATATATAAATAAATTATTTTCAATATCTAAATAAATTATTTTTATATAATAAATAGATAAATGGATTGATTAAAGTTAATTTGAATTAAATAGGTATAGATACTCATAAAAATTAAAAAAGTCATAAATAAATAAATGAGATGCATAATTCTACCCATTTAGATTGAATCCATACTCACTCAAATTCACTCATTTGCCACCACCCTACTTGGTTCAAGGCACATGTGGAGGTACTCGGGTCATTTAAAACTTGGTGAATGTCAAGTTTGCCAACTTTCTTAATTTCTAACTATCCCCTCCCCCTTTAACTGCTAACATTTGTACCTCTTATAAAAAAAAATTAAACTTTAGCTTAGGTAATTGATGGTATCGATTACCTAAACATAACTTTAATTGGGTTAATTTTACTGCACATCCTATCACTTTTCCAATGAGAGATACAGAAATCCTAAATAAATAATCAAAAAAAATTAATCCTAAATCTATTTTTCAGAGTTGACACTTATTCATCAAATATTATTTTATTGGTTTGAATTAATTATTTGAAATCTGTAAACAATTAGTAAATATTATCTTTTTTTTTATCTCATAAAAGGAGATTCAAGGAATCATATTAAAGAAAGAAACAACAAATTAAATTAGATAAGAATAAAAAAATAACAATGCCGAAAAATAATTTGAAAAAATTTCAAGCTTGCAGCATCATGCGAATTATGTGCTAGTATATATATATGTACACACACTAAGAGGCAAAGACGGCAGTGAAAAATAAGAGAGTTATTTTATTGCATGTTAAACTAAAAATTATCTTTTCAGAGAATGGATTAAACAAAAACAGAGACAAAAAATTAATGCAATTTAGGAATGAAAGATAAACATGATCATCCACTTCTTTGTAAACCATTAATACAATCACCACACAAGAAATCAAGGTAACTTGTTATAAATATAATAACTCCTAATAGTCCATTCAATAAAATCAACACAATCTATTGATTTTCCATATATAGCATATAATCATGCAAAAATAATAATAATTGCCATACCAACACTTGAATCCTAAATGTAAATTTGCATTAACCTCATAATACATAAATAATTTGTAAGTCGATAAGCTCCTATACTCGTCCAATATCTCATTATCTTAGTTTCAACATTCATGGGTATATTGATGGCCTGAGTCTGTGAGGTTTCGGGGGAAGCAACCATCTGAAAAGGCAATGACCCTTAGCAAAATTAGACAACACGAGAAGACAAAATTCCATGCATCCAAATAGTACTAGATATGGATTAACGCACTGAGATTTACCGATGGAACTTATCTGCACCAACATCAGCAACCTCCACATTTACATTCAAATAAGCACCATTGCTTGGTCTGAGCACAACTAGAACCACAAGTTTCCCAGCCTTGTCCCAGATTAAATCAAAGAACTGATAACAATAGGAAAAGGGATTAAACTTACAGTTGCACGTGTCTATTTTGACATGTATAAATTTGTACATCTGTATTTTCTACAAAAGATCGATTTCTAGATAACCTTGAGAGGAAGAGAAGGGTCTCTTCTTAAAGGTTTTCCATATTCCCTTCATTTTAAGGCATGAGACCCATATATTTTGTAGACTATGATGCAACGTAATGTAACGTAATCAAATATATTTATAATGTAAACTACTATGGTCTACCAAACATAACCTTATTGCATCAACATTGAATTTCATCTTTGTGAATGTACAAAAATTTAATAGATGATTTTTCCTTTTTCTTAGCATGGACTATCTTAATTATAACCATGCTAGTTACAAACTTCTATGGAATAGAAATTTCAACAACAGCTCTCAAATTTGATCGTAGGACTCCTTCACAATACACCAGAACACAATAAAATACATTACTTGTAATTGGCGAGCCGAGGGTGGGTGGGTGTGTGTGTGTGTGGATATGTATAGTTTTCTACAAGTGATCCTCTCTTCCTCTTCTCTTTTTCCCTTTCCTATAGTGGATAAATTTTGTCTAGACTAAAACAAATGGAATTTGACCAACAGTTTTGCAATAATAATAATAATAATAATAAAGGTGACATACCTCCAAGACACTCTGAACAGATTTTCCATCACATTGAATTATAACATCATTTGGGCATATCTCAGGGGAAGTCACCAGAGACTCTTCCATAACCTAGTTGAAAGATTCATAAGTAATAAAACACAGTGTGAAATAATAAATAATAACCTGGTAAAAGGAAGTAAGACCGAATACATAAACTAACCCCCCAAACTTTCACTGTAATAGTTTGGTGGGCTCTCCCAACTTCTATTTGAACTATTGAGCACCTATAGTTGCATTTTCATACCAATTAAATACCTATCAAGCAAATGAAAGAAGCATGGGCTATAGGGGCACATACTTTTTCTAGTAGCCAACAAAAAAAGTAAAGATAATTTAATGTTTCAAAATTTCCCTTTGATTGATACTAGCTCATTCTCCATATTTTTTTCAACCTTATAGGTTACGTTTAGTATGACGTAATGGAATGAAAAATGTAATATAATGTAATGCGCATTACATTCCTTTGTCTGAAAGTATGAATAGAATAATCATGTAATGAAATAATTAAAATAAATAATTATTTTACAATTATCAAAATAAGATATTGAATTTTTCAGATTGTTCTAGGTTAATTAATTGTATTGAAATCAATATAGTAATAAAAAGGGTACGCATTAATTGGATCAATTGAATATTATTATTTTAAGTTAAAGAATTGTCTACATAAAAAAAAAAAGTAAAATTATCATTAAAAAGATTTTGTTATAAAAAAAAATAAGTCATTCAAAAAATTCTTGTAAAAAAAAGAAAATAGGTTTTTAAAGAAAAATTTGCTATAAAAAATTTTATTGTAAAAGAAAAAAGTCATTCAAAAAATTGATTTAAAAAATGTCATAAAAATTTGCTTTAAAAAAAAAAAAAAAAAAGAAAGCCATGCAAAAAAAAATTGTTGTAAAAAAAATCACCCAAAAAACATTGTTGTAAAAAAAAAGTAGGAAATAACAAATAAGAAAATGTAATGGGCAATACATGCCTTTTGAAGTGTAATGGCCGTTACACCTTTTAAGCTATGGAGGATTAACAATGTAATACTTATTACATTGCATTTAAAATTTTATACATAACCAAACATAATAATCTAGCATGTAATGTAATTCTCATTTCATTACATGATTAATTACAGCCTACCAAACATAACCTTAGTTTGTTCTTATCCTTCTCATGGACAAGTTTATGCCTCATTCTCTGAGCTAAGTATTGCTTTTCTTTTTTTTACATCCTTTTTGGGCTTTAGATCAAATTGATGTGGATTATGTTTGCTGCCTTTAAGTATTTGTTTGATAAAACAGTTTGCTTTTGTGTATTTTTTTTTTATTCCCTTTCATTTAGATCACAGAAAACTAAAAATTTGTACCTCATGGGCTTATGCATTTAGATTTATATTTTGGGTTTGTGATGAAGCAAAGGGGAGAGAGAGAGAGAGAAAGCAAATTATACTTTGGAAGCTAATTTCATTTGATGGTAGTAAATGAAATATGCAGTTTTGTTTGCGAGTAAAATTGACAAATGCAATTTAGAGAAAAATTTGTGGAAGAACTATATAGTTGGATGGTCAAAGTGCAGGTTGGTTAGAGGTCCCAACTAGTGTAATTCATCATACTATAAGGACTGAATAGTAATACACCCTTTTTCATATTCAAGAATTTAATTATCTCTATCTCCTTTCACCACCATTGGAGAATGATCTAGAGTATTTAAACTTCAAGTTTGCTGAGAAGGAATGGTTTAAATATGTCTTTGGTTCTCTGCTTTGTACCGAGCTCAAAGACAATCAAGTGTAACAATGTAATGTGAGTGTACCACAAAAGACCATGTGTGAGTGTAAGCAATTAAGTTCTATTTTGTGTGAAATGTAGTAAGATATTTAAGTACCAAGTATGTCACTTTTGAGTTGTAAAATAATTGTGTTTTGTGATACAAGGTTACTCATGACACGTGTTTAATTCAAAGAGAGAGAGAGAGAGAGAGAGCATGCATATATTTTCAAAAGGATAATACAACATTATTATTGCTTAACACCAGCAATCCATGTCCCCAAATATTTGACGTTAAAAGACAACACCATTTCAAGAACCAAGATACATCAAATACAATATGATAGGATGAAGAACAAACCTGTCTCACAATAACACCTTTAAAGATGTTGGGGAACTTTCGTGTAATTTGTTCCAACAACCATACTTCAGCTGCATAAAGATTGATCACATCTATTCCAATCCAAGGGTGAAAGCATTTCCTATTTCAAATGACAGATCATTATATACACCATAAGTTGAAATGCTTCCCATTAAATTATATTCATAACAATAATTGACAAAAGGCTAATATTTAGACATTAAATTACGAAAGAATGAAGATAGAAAGCATGATTGAATATGCCACACAAGCTAAAATGTGAACATAAATGTGGAAAGTCAACACCTCAAAAAGCACAAATACTCTTTCATGCACAAATATGCGACCCCATATAAACACGTGCACAACAACACACCCCCCCCCCCCCCCCCCCACACACTTTTTTATTTGGGTTGGCAATGCGAACAACACATACATGGGCATAATTATTAGCAATTATTCACAAATTCAAATAAGACACTTCAAGGAATAACATGAATTAACTGACTAAATATAAATGTACATTTTGAAAGCAATGTTTCTTATGGGGTTGATAGTGCAAAATAAGGTTAGTTATAATCAACTTAATTGTGAAAAGAAATGAGGGAAAAATAAATCTCTCTTGTGAGGAACTAAAACAGAAAAAATAAAAAAGAGATAGCAGTGATACAAAATCAATCCAATGCCATGGTTTTTATCTCACCAATAAAGCACTCCATTGCAAATTACCAAATTCTAAAGCCTTTTGTTGATGCCTGTTAAGGTGTGACTGGGAAAACATACCATAGGGGTTTCTTGGGAAGGAAATTTGGAACATTGAGAGAGGAAAGCAAATGGTGAGATTGGTGTTAAAGTAACCAAATGGCAAATAAAAAGCTAGAAACTAAACAAATACATCGTAAGCTGTCATCTCTTCTTGAAATATTTACCAAATCACCCATATCACTTTAGTAACTTCATCAATTCCTGACAAAATCAACTTTTGCTTATAACAATTACTAGTCAATGAAGGTTTTTCAATGAACTAACTAAAAACAAAATAAGAGGTTTGCAAATCAAATTTTCAAAATAGCAAGAAATTAAAATGGAAGCCAAATTTTTACTATTTAATTCAATTTCTCCTCTAATTAGGAAGGGATTGCAATAGAAAAATTAATGCAAATCTTGATATAAAATAGTTATAAATTACTCAATAGCAACAACAAGAAGGCCAAAACGAAGAATAAGTACATGGATTGATATATAATTAAAAAACTAATTGGATTGTGATGCACTACATCAATAAAAGGATTTTGAGTATACCCATCTCCCTTAAAATGCTCCCACCATTTTGAAACTATGTTGATTGGTAAGAAAGGAGTAAAATGAGACGCATCATAAAAGTTGATTCCAATGACCTCTCCATTGTGGTTGATTAGTGGTCCCCCAATGCCACACTATCATAAAATTAAGCATCAATGCAAAAGTGTAATTCCATATAAACAATTTCTATCTACCGAAATGTGATGAAAGCAGAAAAAAATAATGCAGAATAGAAAGTCAAGAAATTCAAATACAAAGATGCAAGAAGCTTAGAGTTGTAGTCCAAGCAACTTATATATATATATATATATATATATATATATATAATTTTCATGCACATGCCAGATAGTCTTTCTAAAAAATAGGGAACAAATAATGAAAGAATTTAAAATTTGAGAATAGTTGATTTATTCAAGACCAACTTTCTATTTACCATTCCACATAGTAGAAACTATGAAGAAAATTAATGGAAGGTGGAGAATCCATAGAGTCCATAAACGAATGGGAGCAAGTCAAACTAGAAAATTGTTGCTGTTAAAAACAAAGACCATCTTCAAGATAACCTCTCTATTTTCCCTCCAAGCTACCATGAAGGCCTCCAAATTCCACCACCGCGAACACCACCACCACACTCTCAAACTCCTACCCAACCGATTTCAACTTTGTGTGTAATGCGAAAAGTGAAGAGGATTGTCGCCTCCGCCACCAAATTCACAACCAAAAGTGGGAAATGAGATTGGGAAGCGTCTAAGATTGCAATTTGAGATTTTGAGGACTGGGATTGTTTGGGTTGCGAGTAGAGCTGGTGGTGGAAGCGGGTTTAGGTCATTTGCGTCGGTGAGTGTAGTGGCAGCCACAACAGTGTTGCTGTACTAGAAGGTGCAGAGGTGGCATCAATGGGTCCGGTAGAAAGCGAGAATCGTCTAATCCTTCTTATTAAAGAGAAAGACTAGGTCTGTTGCTAATTCAAAATTACAATTCAGAATCAAAACCAAATCACAAGCGCAAAAATGGCCTCTATCGTCTCATTGCTGTCCAGTGCAACCAATTTGGGAAAAAAAAATGTGTGCATATTTTTTAGGAGTCGTCATAATTTTTTTTTACTCTTATTTCAAAGGCCTTGTGAATTTAGAATAATATCATTCCTTCTAGTCTTAGAAAATGTGGACTACTTTGAAGTCCTTTACTTAACAGACTTGGGAATCATTTTAAAGTCATTTTCTTAAAGAATTAAGACTAGTTAAGTCTATAAGTACCTGGGGTTGTAATGCTTTTAATTCAATTTTGTTATTGAATAAAAGAACAACATTTAATGCTATTTTGAGTTGTGATGCAATTCAACCTAGGTGTGATTCCTATGGGACCTCCGATGTGATGTCTAAAGAACTTTAGGTGTGATGCAGAAATTATTCTCCTATTTAAGTATTCATATTACTGTTCAAAATTCACTATTCATGGGGTACTATTTATAGTACTGTAACAACTGCATAACTTCTTTTTCTTATTTATAGTTTTGCTTTTTAAACCTATATTCTCATAGAAAACCCTAATTCTTCACTTGAATATTTACCCATTCTACACTTCTAATAAACCCCAAAACTAACCTAAATAACCATCACAATACGCATACCATCCATTGTTTTCAAAACACAATATAGTCCTACAAACTCCTCTCCACTATCGATTATCTACATTTTATCTACGTAAAAGAAAACGACAGGAGAGGGAATAGTCATCAAATTTACCACTAATTTAAGATTAATTAATGCATGAAAAAAGAGAGACAGATGTCCTTACTTTAGAAATTTTGCAACTTGCCATAAAAAGCTCTTTGCAATCCAAATTACAACGAGAGATGCTATAAGAGGGGGAAGGGGGGAAAAAACCAGCATACGTAGTCAACGAAATTTGCATATAATTCAGGGTAAATTCATACATAAAGCCTACCAAACAAGAGAAACTATTGTGTGGGTTAGAAGTATGCTCACTCCCACTCACATTGGGATGGGCCCCAAGATGTGGGCCCCAAGATGTGGATCCCACTATGAAGCCATTTGATTTGTTAGTGAAAGGGAGCATGCTTCCATCCCATGCAATAAGTTCTCACCGAACAAATCTTTCATGACTATAATTTTAAACAAGTCAAACGTATTACCAATTGAATCACTGTAGAATAATTAAATATAGAATGCTCCAAAACTACAAAAATTTTGTTTGCTAAGGAAACACTTTTCTGTCTCTATTTTAAGTCATTTGAATAGAGAATATAAGCTTTTTTATGTGAAGATAAAAGTTACTTTAAGGAAAGAAATGAAAAATTGCTTTTCTTGAAAAGCAAAAAGTAATTGCTTTTTAATTTTGTCATGTCAATTACCACCACCGCCACCAACATTACCATCACTGCAACCATACCACCAACACCATAGGCAAAAATGAACAACTGTTACCACCTTCACTACAATGGATATGTAAAAGAGACAATAATGAGCCATCATTGAAAACAGTTTTTTTACTTACCACAACATAAAAATCAATCCTTCAATCAGCAAAAAAAAAAAAAAAAAAAAAAAAAAAAAAAGAAGTCATTTTAGTTTACAAAAAGGACACTCTAAAATTTTGTAGAACTAAGAGACCAAGGGGATCAAAGTGTGCATTAGACTTAACTTTAGGACGGTTTTCCATAATGAACCTTAAATCTTTCATTTTTTGAAAGCAAAAGGTCTAAACCATATCTGGGCCTAGTTTCCATTGATAATCAAAAGAAATGACATGTAAAGTATTAATATATTGGCATACCATAATTTACCAGGAGCAATCATAAGCTTATATCCTTCAACATGATAGCGGCCAAGAGCTAATACAGTATCCCCAGGAACCAGATTAAATAACGTGGAACAGGGACTAAGTTGAAATGGTTTTTCTTCAAGGTGAAACTTACTTGGATCAATTGTAATAGAATCATCTAAATGTGTCAACCTCAATATTGGCATTGGGATATCTGACTGGATCTTAATTGCAGCAATATTATAATGGAAATTATAAGCCATGATGCTACCCACATATAATTTACCATCGTACATGATCACATCAATCTGAAAAGGAAAAAAAAAAAAAAAAAGGGTTAATTTTCTTACTTTTAACTTTTAAGCTCAACACCAACATTTACACCAAGCTATACTGACCTTGATATCATCTGCTATAGCATTAAGGTGAAATTCACGCCTAAGGAGACTTGCAGAAGTTAATATGGTACTGAAGAATGTATCACTGACATTATGAGATTCTATGATAAAACCAGAACCCCAAAATATCTGCTTCTCACCTGGACGAGAAAATGGAACAAAAAGAAAAGTTTCTGATATGTATTGAATTACCATAGAATGTACAAATAATAACAGAGAGCAGACAAAAAGATAACAATATTGATCCAACCACATTCCTTTATTAGACAAAAAAAAAAAAAAAAGCAGCAATAAGCTCTTATCTAACAAAGGCATGCGACTCACAACTAATTTCCACATCAATTTCTAGATTGAAAACTTATATAAAAAATTACATAGAAATGTTTTGGATAAATAAAATTCATAAATTAGTTTGGATGCACCCTGTATGAAAAAAAAGGTTAAAACCAACAGCATAAATACCTGAATAAGAAATAAGACTGACGACTGAATCAGATGCTTTAAGAGCAATTATCTTCGTATCATTATCAACAAATCTATTAGCATCTATGTAATCAAACTTCATTCCGAAAGAATGAATGTATCTCCTGGGTCGATCGAGACCGAGACCAATGATGAAACATATAGATCGAGTAAATAATAGACATAAAGATATAAACAGAAATAAAATTTAATGAAAATGAAAAAAAAAAAATAGAGTAAATTTTTGCTCACAGTAGTTCTCATATGTATTGCGACGCCGTTTCCAAGGGTTAGCCGTTATCTTCTCTTCCATTATGTAGGTATCAACCCCAATATTAACCTACAAAAAGGCTGCGTGCAGACGGAGGAATTCGACAAGAAGCCTATACTCTGGCACTTTCCGCCGTGAAAAATTAGGGTTTGGGTATCAAATTTCATCTTCTTCTTTACATTTCTATCGAAAAGCCTAATATACCAGCTAAAAAAAAAAAGAAAAACCGAAAGGTGTATGACCTTCTTTCTTTTGATCAGTGTTTGAGCGAGTCCTTAATTTTATTTTTTTTTATATTAAATCCTTAATTTTATTAAAATGAGATATATAAAATTATTTTATTTTGACTAATTCTTAAGTGAATTATTAATATTTTTTTTTATTTTATTAGACTCTTATTTTTTTTAAATTATACATATAAAATTCTCTATTTATAATTTAAGATTTTTATCGAGTAATGTTAAAAATAAAAAATTAATATTTATGCATCTATGTTTTAATTTTTATTTTTATATATCATTTTATATTAAATTAAATTTGCAATATTTTAATTAATTAATTTATTTTATTAACTTTAAATTTCACAAATATTAAATTTTTTTAAATAGTTTAAAAAATATTTATATAAAAATAAAAATTAATACGTAGGTGCATAGATATTAATTTTTTATTTTTAACATCACTTGATAAAAATTTTAAATTATGTACAGAGGGTTTTATATGTACCATTTTGAAAAGGTTAACAGTCTAATGGAAAAAAAAAAAAAAAAAAAACATTAAAGGCTCACTTGAGTATCAGCTCAAAAGAGAAGGTTTTATATGTGTCATTTTGAAAAAATTAAAGGTCTAATGGAACCAAAAAAATATTAAGGGCTCACTTGAAAATTAACACCAAAAAAAATGGTTTTATTTGTATCTTTAGAAAAAAAAAAAAAAAAAAAAAAAAAAAAAACCAATAAGACGAGGAAAAATTACATCTCTATTGTCTAAAAAAATTTGAGAAACTCACAGGATAAAAAAAAATTGAGAAAGCTAAAATAACATATTTAAAAGTAAATTTCAACTTGCTTTTCAGGGAAAAGTAAATCATAACTAGACATATCCATGTTATGGCGCTGGTATTTTTTTTTTATAAGGCTCAAACTCGGCCAGCTGATTGGCTCTAAATCTCGGCCAAGGCCAAGTCCATTTTAGAAATGAATTCCTAGACTCGACTCGATCTTACTCGTAATTTCTATAGTTTTTTTGCACAATTTATTATACAATACAATCTGATGTGCTAAGAAATAGCTCATGTAATACCCGAGATATTCATAGCCCATTTGAGCTATGATATGATATAGAATATATGTATTCTATATATATTGCATGATAATAATCATAAAAGGGAATGAATTGATGCATTTGTTCATATTGTGTGTATAGTGCTCGGTTTGAATTTTCGAATGTTGTATGAATTTTTATATGTTTATTTTGATTGAAAGGGGTAAAATATCAATGTTAATAGTGTATATTATATTATGGGAAGTGATTTAAAATTATTCTGGTGAAAAAAGATCGAAGGAAAATTTTACAGTTCAGGAATTGTCTCGGTTGGGCCTTAAAAGGAATTTTTGGGTTTCCAAGCCCAAGACCAAGCTATAGCCAGCCCAAGCCTTAAGTGAATTGGTAGAATTATGTTTTTATTAAGTTAATTGGTGATTATTAGGAAGGCAAGTGGTGGAGAAATTGAAATTTGCTAAAGGAACTCCAAAGTTGACTAAAAGTCAACTTACTTGTGCTAATGGAACTCTTCATCTTTCTCTTCAATAAGACCACATTCACTCTTTTGTTTTATTCACATAATCACCTATGCATAGTCATATAACACCTAAGGCACATCAT
>CATKHJ010244398.1:0-27549 GCA_949750685.1 Vernicia montana
AGGGAATCCTTTCCTGATATACCATTGCATCTGCATATCTTTTTCCAGTGTAAATTCTTACCCTTCCTTTTTTCCTTTTCTTTTAGAAGGTACCGATGGCCAACCCAATGAACATGGATACCATGAACGCCCTCCTCACCAACCTCCTTAAAAAGCAAGAGGAGAATTTTCAAGCCAGCCTCAACTTTGCCCTAAGTACGCAACAAGCCAATTTCAGCAAAGCTTTAGCTGCTCAACAAACCAATTTCAACCGAGCTCTGACTGCTCAACAAGCCAGCTTCAATAATGCATTGGCCCATCTCACTAAAGCCTTGAGCTCTCAAAAGCAGACTATGAACCAAATCAAGTCGAATCTAATGGCTTCAAATCTTTTAATCACACCCCGTGTTAATTTGACCAGCTTCACATCCCCCCATTTTGCTAATCAAACTAAGTCATATCCAATTAATTCAAGTTCCACTGCACCCCATCTTGATTAGACCAACACCGTAACTCCTTCCATGATCAATCAGCCCGATACCTCTCCTTTCTCGACCAACACCACATTTGGTCCCAGTCTTATCATTGGCCTTACCCATGATAGGGAAGTGTCCAAAAATGCCACACAACTAATCTCAATCACTCATGCCAACCCAACCCCTATTATTGATCTGACCAATAATGGAGGAGCTCCCCAAAGTTTCACATCGCTAAACACCAAAGTTGACATTTCTCCTTCATTGAATCCTTTTCAAGGAACGGGGACCTCTACCCAGCCAAACATCAAAAGGCCCATCAGACTATCCTTGAAGCGCAACACCACTGTGCTCTAACAAGCTCACACAGTTGGGAAAAGATGCAAGAATAGTAGCCCTTGTGTTTCCACTCCTATTATCTCCACCAAACAGAGAGGTAGAAAGGTAGCTACTATCACCAACCAACAACCTTGTAAATCAGAGAGAAATAAGTTCACTAATTTAGGTATTCCCTTGAGTGCAGTTTATAAGATGGCCCTTGAAGCTGACATGGTTAGGCCTCTAGAGCCGAAAGCACCCCCTAGCCATCCATACAGAAACTACAAGCCTAATGAGTATTGCGAATACCACCAAGGAGTTGGGCATGAAACTGACATGTGCAAGAGCTTAAAGCATCGAATCCAAGATCTCATTGACAATAGAGATATCCTCCCTCCAGAACCTATACCCAATGTGCCTATCAACCTTAGGGACATTATCAATTCTCTCAAATTTAAAAGAGAACCTACCTAGTGACTAGCACTTTGAGGAGAACATTGGCCTAGTTGACGTGCCCTTGTTCGAGCCCAACAATCAAGTTGAATCTAGTCAATCCTGAGTCTGAGTCCGAGTTTGTCGAGTCTTATGCTTCTTTCTTTTCTTTTGAGTCGAATTTAGAGTCAGATTTTGTCGAGTCATGTTTCTCTCCTTTTGGGTCTGTAATTGACCAGAGTCAGAATCTGCTAAGTCTTACTTTTCCTTTGAGTCTGTAATTAACCTTCTTAAGTTGACTTTGAATTTCGGTATTACTCATAACGAAAAATTTGAATTTTTCATCTTACATCTCATGTGTTTTCTTTTTAATCCAACTTGAATGATATACCCAAAAAAAAAAAAGAGGCGAAAAGAATCAATTATGGCACAGGGGGGAAAACCAAAGATCACATACATTGCATCTGCATATCAAGATACACAGGCATTGATTGAAAAAGTTCGTCAGATTATTTTGCATAGGAACCCAAGGATATAGTGGGGGTAGATCCAAGTATCGCGGTTCACAAGATCCCTACCTACAAACATATGAAGCCTGTTAAGTATAAGCTGTATAGAATGAAGGCAGAATGGTCTTTGAAGATCAAAGAAGAGGTAACCAAGCTGTTAGACAATCAGTTCATCGAACCGATCACTTACCCTTCATGGTTAGCCAACATAATGCCTATCCCTAAGAAAGACGAAAAAGTTCGTGTATGTGTTGACTACAAGGATCTCAACAAGGCTTGCGCAAAAGATGACTTTCCTTTGCCTCACATTGACCGTAAGGCAGATGCGTTAGTGGTCTCCTTGACCGACCGTGTGACTGAAGAAGAAGCCCAACAGATCATGGAATGGATCCATGGAGGGGAAAGGGACTCGCATGTGAACGACATCGCTTTGGCTCAGAAAATCATGAATCTGGGTTATTTCTGGCTGACCATGAATGAGGATTGTGCGAAGTATATGCAGAAATGTCATAAAGTGTCAAATATTCGCCAAACTACAGCATCGACCTCCTGTGCCACTGAATTCTATAGATACACCATAGCCTTTTACCACTTGGGGCATAAATGTCATCGGAAGAATCTCCCTGAAGTCCTTTAATGGTTATGAATACATTTTGATAGTTGTAGGCTACTTCACAAAATGGATTGAAGTAGCGCCATATCATGTCTTGAACTCTAAGAAGGTGGCTCATTTCATTCGAACCAATATCCTTTATCGGTTTGGAACCCCCTTCGAGATAATCACTGATGATGGCTCCCACTTTCAGAAAGAAGCAGTCCGTCTGCTCCAAAAAGAAGGAATCCAGCATCACCACTCCTTTCCCTACTAGCCACAGACTAATGGGGCAGTTGAGGCTGCCAATAAGACCATTAAGACCATTCTGCAGAAGTCCATTGTGAAGTATAGAGACTGGCATGAGCATCTACATGCCGCCTTATGGGGGTTCAGAACCACCGTTCGCACTCCCATAGGGGCAACCTTATATGCCTTGGTCTATGGAATGGAGGTTGTCCTCCCCATTGAAATGCAAATCCACTTTGCTAGGATGATGAGAGAAAGCCAACTAAGCGAAGCAGAGTGGATTAAAGGCTATCATGACCAGTTGAATGCCATTAATGGGAAGAGAATGGATGCAATTTATAGAATTAAGGGTTATTAACAGAAGCTAGCGAGACACTTCAACAAAAGGTGAAAGACGGAGATGTGCAAGAAGGAAATCTTATCCTGAAAAGTCATCCAAGCTCCTTGCATGACCCAAGAGGAAAGTTCAAACCAAACTAGTCTGGGTTTTACGTACTCAAGAAGATCCTATCTGGCGTAGGCGCCATCCTCATAGATGTCGACGAAAACCAGTTCTCCAATCCTTGCAATCTGGACCAACTAAAGAGATACTTTTTCTGAAAGTAATGTCTGCATTTAGTTTCTCTATTTTCAAAGCACTGTAATTAGAACTACGTGGACCTGATTCTCCCTAAAAAGAAAATGACAAAAAAGTGATGTAAGGGATACGTAGGCAGCTCGACTCGGGTGCGGTCATAGTAGAAGACTTTTTTGTTCACATGACAAAGCATCTTATTCTCATTTCCTCTGTGCCTAAATGCATCACTCACTTGGTTCTTTTTTCAAAAAAAAAAATGCTTGCTAATCTGAAAACCTAAAAGGGCGGCTTAGGCAGAAATTAGAGCAAGCTCGTCGAGTTGAAAACCTAAAAGGGCGACTCGGGCAAAAGTTAGAGCTAGAAGAAAAAAATGTGTCATTCAAATTCTATTATGAGTTATGTCAAAACCCATTTTTCATATTCATGGTTAGTGTGTTTTCATCTCGATCAGGTATGTCTAAGGTTTGAGTCTATCAGGTCCGTCTAAATAACTCACCCTCCAATTATTCGTTTTCTTCCTAAAGCAGTCAAATAACTCTACCCATCTCGGGGTCATCTTCCTTTATGTCAATTCTTTCTTTCATTGAAAAATCACAAAAGATGAAGAAATTTTTCAGAGTCAAAATCATCCCAAGTAAAGTTGCCCTTACCTCTCACTAGGGGCACAACCATCAAAGTCATTCACATTATTTTGAGTCACCTTCAGTCAGTCTGTCATTCCTTATCAATGGCATGATCTCTAAGTCGTGTCCTCCTGTCAAAGTGCTCAAGTCACTAAAACCAAACCATTTGGCTCCCCTTCATTCCTACAAAGTCCATCACGAAATCTATGCTAATCCCACTGAATCCTAAAAGCACCATCCCCAAAGCCTTCCTAGCCCAGATAATACATTCTTTCCTTTCCATAAATCATTCTAACAAAACCACAAAGCTCAAGCTACTTGACATAATTAGAATTGACCAAACCTCTCGCAGAATCCATATCGCCCAAGCTATTTATGGAAAGCCTAACTCTCATTTCCAAAGCTCCAGCTCCTCGATGAAACCAAGCCACCCGAAAGGTCCTACTGTAGACTGAAATTAAAGCATATCCCTCTCACTATTCAAAAAGAGTCCAATCTCCTAAGTCCAAGACTTAGGTTGCCTAACAGATAGGTCAATCCCCTTAAATCAGAATCAACCAAATCTCTTCACTAAGGGTCCTCCACCCAATCAGCCAAGCCAAAGGATCCTCCACTCAATCAGCCAAGCCAAAAGATCCTCCACCCGATCAGCCAACCAAAGGATCCTTCACTCGATCAGCCAAGTCAAGAGGCTTCACCCGATCAATTAAAATTTATCTCTCGAGCCGGCTCGCCATAGGTTCAGGCTCTCCCCTTATCATAATCTTTTACAAATCTCTCGAGCTGACTCGCCATAGGTCGAGACTCCCTTTCCCATCCTCCTCACCCAGAAATGCCTAAACTCTCACCTAGACATCAAGCTGGTTCCTTTTCCCCATCTTCCTAAAATCACCTTTTAGACAACCAATCATTGGTTCAAGGTATTAAGTTACACCTTTCTACTTGAGGTCTAGATTACCTGTCATGGTCATCACTCAAAAATATCACTGATTTGTCAGACCTACCTAAGATAGCCTTAGGAACTCACCAAAGAATCATCTTGCAATCTTCAAGTCACTTTGTTCCAAGATCACATTTGGGAGTTGACATTGCATGCAAACTGCATTCATATCATACACAGAGCAAACTCATGAATCCACCCTCTTGCATCCATACATTCATCTGTTAGATGCATCATCACAGATCATCTGTAGCATTAAAGTCGAACAAAAAGTTCATGAATCCCAAAACACGCATACATAAACATGCATCATCTGTGCACCAACATTTATGTATATGCAATCATTTGCAGTCATACACCATCATGCATAAGCCAAGGAATTGACCAGAACCCCTCCTCGAAGCTGATAGACATCTTTCCAGAGTTGACCAGTACCTCATCAAAGCCGACCGACACCTTTTCAGAATTGACCAGTACCTCCTCGAAGCTGACCGACATCTTACTAGTATTGACCAGTACCTCCTCGAAGCTGACCGACATCTTTCAGAATTGACCAGTACCCTCTCGAAGCTGACCGATATCTTTCCAGAATTGACCAGTACCCCCCTCGAAGCTGATCGACATCTTTTCAGAATTGACCAGTACCTCCTCAAAACTGACCGACATCTTTCCAGAATTGACCAGTACACCCTCGAAACTGACTGCCATCCTTTTAGAATTGAACAGTACCTCCTCAAAGCTGACCACGACGCCATTTCACAATTATACTTCCAAGCCAAACAGCCTTCCTTCACCTGATTGAAACCTCTCGAGTCGACTCGCCATAGGCCGAGGCTCTCTTATTTTCAAAATATCTCGAGCCGACTTGTCATAAGCCGAGGCTCCCCTCATACCACAATCTTTTTAGAAAATCTCAAGCTAACTCGCCATAGGCCGAGGCTCTCCTATTTTCAAAATCTCTAGAGCCGACTCACCCTAGGCCGAGGCTCCCCTCATACCAGAATCTTTTCAGAATCTCTCGAGCCGACTCATTTTAAACTGAGGCTCCCCTCATACCAGAACCTTTTCAGAATCTCTCGAGCCGACTTGCCATAGGCCGAGGCTCTCCCTTTCACCAAAAAAATATCTTATCAAAACCAATCCTCCACCCAAACATATCTAGCCACTAGCCTAGATATCCCTTTGGTTCCTCTTTTCGCTTCCATTTATCAAGTCAAGACTCCACCCATAAATATTTAGGAACAATTACCTAGACATCCCTGTGTTTCCTTTTGTCATATCCCTTTTCAACCATATCTCTCACCCAAACATGTCCAAGTACTGACCTAGATATCACTTTGGTTCCCTATACCATCTCTCTTCGACCATGTCTCTCACCCAAATATGTCCAAGTACTGACCCAAACATCACTTTGGTTCCTTGTACCATCCCTTCTCTCACTATCATCAGAATCACCTTACAAATAAGCCAATTTTGATGAGGGGGCAGTTGTGAACCCTCAATTTTGCACCCCTAAGATGTTGCCGCAACTTGACAGCTGCTAAATTTCTTGCGCTACGCAGAGTCGGTACAGCGATCCCGCTAGCCGATTAACGGGCAGGGGTCAATGGGGCAGCGCTCCCTCGAAAAAATGGATTTTCATGCATAATATTACAAGGAGACTGACACTTTTTCGACCTCGACCAGACTTTCTGTACCAGACAGCACCTTTCCAAAATTGACCAGATTTTCACCAAAACTGACTGCCAATATATCCGATAATTAATTTTGGATCCACCGCCACTGACTGGTAATTTTTTGGACATCAGAATACTCTAAAAACTAACCCGGAAGCCCCAAAAACTAACCCAAAAACTGAAAAAACCTACAAAAAAGGACCCTGTACGTGGCAGCCGCCAGAGCCCTTGGAGGATCCGCAGGCTGCCTCCTTTGATAAATGTTGAGAATGGGGAGGAAGAAAAAGCAGCTGAGGTGGACCTAGGTACTGAACAAGTCCCTGATGTTGAAGATACCGGGGTCGAGGTTTCTTTGGAATCTCGAGCAGATGGAGTCAAGACAGGAGACCCAGTCCCTCAAACTGATCCTATGGAATTATCACCTCGAGGTGAAATCTTGGATAAGGGCACTTCATTTTCTCCTTCGCGTGCCGAGCCCAAAGTCACTCTGACTTTAGAGCCTGCTTTCCCTGAGCAACTTCTATTGGATTCGGAGTTAACTTTTGACGAGGTATATATATATATAATTTGTTTTTTATTCTCTGTCACTTTACTTCCTCTTTCTCTTTTAATTTTTCATTCATTCTTACTTTGTCTTTCAGTTGACAAAGCTCAACAAAGAACTAGGAGAGAAACTGACTAAATTTGCCCAATACAATTATGTAGTACGAAGGGCTTTCTCTTCTAATCAACAAGCAGAATGCTGCCATCTCAACTCTTTGTTCTTCTAGCCAATAGGTGGCAGGAAAGCTGAACTCTGAAACTGATTCCTTGGGAGTTGCTTTGGAGGAGGAGCAAAATAAACAAGTGGATCTGAGCAAGTTGGAGGTCTTGCTAACTGAAGCGAGGAGGCTAGCAGGGGAAAGAGACCATTATAAAGGTCTTTTCACACAAAAATCGGATGACCTAGAGTGATTATCAGCAAATTTGAATGCTAAGCTGACAGACCTTGAAGTTGAGATTAAAAGTAAAGATTCAAATCTTTTGGACCATCAAAAGATCATAGAAGAGCTCCGATCTAAAGCTGAAAAGCTAAAGGCCAAAATGTCTGATCTCAAGGAGTAAGCCAAGGACTATCCTATACTGATGAAGAACTTCGAGGTTGCTGAGAAGAAAATTGAAGACCTCAAGGTCAAGTTTAATAGTTCTAAATGTCTTTACAAGAAAGCTGAGGAGGAAAAGGCTATAATTATTCAAGACTTCCTAAATTCTTCTGAATTCAAGCGTCGACTGGCTTTGGATTATGGAGCAAGAGCCATAAACTCCTTTAATATGGCCGTTGATGCTTGTGCTACCAAATTTCTTAAAGTCCTTGCTTATGTACCGAAGCGAGTATTTGTTCTAACTAGCTTGGCCTCGTCACCTGCTTTGTTTAGTTCAGTTTGCCCTGTTTCCACTTCAACTCCTCCAACTGCTCAGAGCTCACACCAACAGCCTCCTGGCTCCTGATTTTTCACATTTTTCCTTTTTTTTTTTTTTTTGTAATCAATTCAACAATTAATATAAATATACAGTTTCCTTTTACTACTTTGTATATAAATTTTTATGCCATTGTCTATTTTCTTTTATATCTTGTTTATACATAATTTTTACTTCCTTAAAGTATACTTAGTCTTGATCTTTCATTTTTGCCAAGCTTCTCCTTGTTACAAATTGCTCAGTTATTTTCTTTATTATGTCTAATACTGACTTGTTTGTGAGGTACTAGTTTTTAACAGTGGAATTTTTATCTTGGACTTCTACCTGGCCTTTTACTAGACTTTTATTTCCTCAATAGAAAATTGCCTTATGACCTGCTTACTATGTTCTTTTCCTTTTCAATAGAGAGTTGCTCCTTGGTCTTTTATCTATCATTAGCAATATTTTTTACTTTCTCAATAGAGAGTTGCCTCGTAGTCTCTCGCCTAGCTTTCCCTAGGTCTTTTACTCTCTTAACAGAAAGCTATCTCACGGTTTGTCTCCTAACGTTCCCTAGGTCTTTTACTCTCTCAATAGATAGCTGCCTCGCTGTCTTTCACCTAGCATTCCCTAGGTCTTTTACACTCTCAACAGAGAGCTGCTTCACGATATTTCACCTAGCTTTCCCTAGGTCTTTTACTCTCTCAACATAGAGCTGCCTCGCGGTCTTTCGCCTAGCATTCCCTAGGTCTTTTACTCTCTCAATAGAGATTTATTTTAGGGGCTTTTGTTTATTTTAAAAATAGAAATTTTATTTAGAAGAAAGAGTTTCAATATTTTTATTGATAATACATTTTGAGATGTTGAATATTCCAAGTATGAGGAACTTTGACATCTTGCATTGATACAAGCTTATAAGTGGCTGGTCTTACTACTTTTTTAACTTTAAAAGGCCCTTCCCATTTAGGAGCTAGCTTGCTAGTTTCTTCCTTTTTGCCTGTGGCTTCGAGATTTCTCATGACTAGATCTCCTTCATTGAATACTCAAGTCCTTACTTTTTGGTTAAAATAGTTCGCAGCTCATTGCTTATAGGTGGCCATTATGATACTCGCCTTTTCTCAAAGTTCCTCAAAGAGATCTAAGTCTAGCTTTCATGTTTGGTCATTGTCTTCATTGCTGGAGAAATTAATCCTTCCACTAGGTAACCCGACGTCCACTAGAATAACTGCTTCGGTGCCATATGTCAAACTGAAAGGAGTTTCTCCTGTGGGTTATCTTGGAATAGTTCGGTATGCCCATATAATATAATGGAGCTCGTCTGTCTAGCTTCAACCATATGCATCTAATCTTTATTTTAGCCCTTAGAGAATTGTTTGATTTGTCATTTCGATTTGCCCATTTGACTGAGGATGGGCTACTGATGAGAAGTGTTGCTTTATATTGAGTTTTGAACAAAAGGCTCGTACTTTGGTATTATCGAACTATTTTCCATTATCGATGACGAGCTGGTATGGTATTCCAAACCTACAAACAATGTCCCTCCATAAGAAGTTGATTACTTTTTCAGCTGTTATGGTCGCAAGTGGTTCTACCTCCACCCATTTGGTGAAATATTCAACTGCGACTATAAGGAATTTTCTTTATCCCGAGGCTACTAGGAAAGGCCCTACTATATCAATACCCCGCTTCACAAAAGGCCATAGACTAGTGATGGGCATTTGCTCTGCTACGGGAATTTGTCTTCCATGCTTATATTTTTGCAAAAGGGGCATTTCCTGACAAAGGCAATAGCTTCTTCCTTCATTTTGGGCCAAAAGTACCCTTTCTGAATTGCCTTGGCTGCCAACATCTTTCCACCTATGTGAATCCCACAACTTCCCTCATGTATTTCCTTCAGGACATATTCTGTTTTGCTTGGCTTTAAGCATCTTAACCATGGAAAAGAATAAGCTCGCTTATATAGTACATCATTGTGAATGGAGAAGTGAGCACTTCGGTGTTTAACTCTTTTTGCCTATTTTAGATCTTATGGTATTTTTCCTTGCTCTAAGTAGGCTTTGATTAGATTTAACCATATTGGTTCTTCATTTATTTCCATTATTTCATCGCCATCTTGTATACTTTGATGTACCAAAGACCCCACAAATATTCTATGGGGCAATTCGACTAGATGTATCGCTACAAATTTGGAAAAACTAACTGCCCGATTATTTTTCTCTCTTGGTATTTTGCAAAACTCTAGCTTAACTCCTCTTTCTGTCATCTTTTGGATCATGACCTTACTTTTCTGTAGATATTTGATCATGGTGGGTTCTTTGGCTTCAGATTCTTTCTCTATTTGGCCGATTACGAGCTAGGAGTCACTGTGGATTTTAAGCAATGTCAAACGAAGGTAGTCTACAAACATTAATCCTTAAATAATTGCCTCGTATTCCACAATATTGTTTGTTGCTTTGAATTCTAGTTTAAAGGCATATTCCAATACTAATCCTTGTTTCTTTTTTAGGACTATACCAATTCCACTACCTTATTTGCTGCTAGCCCCGTCGATGAACAAATCTGAACTTAACTCATTATCATAGACCTGCTCCTGCGACTCTGTTCTTTCTGTTATCATCAATCTACTAGTGCTTGTACTTTAATAGCCGATCTCATTTAGTACTGTAACCCATATTGGCTTAACTCTACTGACCAACATAACATTCGCCCTAACATTTCTGGTTTATGCAATGTTCTTTGCAGGGGTTGGTCAGTTACTACTATGCCTTAGTGTGCTAGTAAATAAACTTTGAATTTTCTGGCTGACAAAACCAAGGCATAAGCTATTTTCTCAATGGGCAAGTAGTTCAGCTCAGCCCCATGTAAGACTTTGCTGAAGTAGTATATTGGATTTTACACTATTCCTTCTTCTCTGATCAGAACCAAACTCATCGCTTGTTTTGAAGCGGATAGATAAATAAGTACTTCTTCCCCATGTAAAGGCCAACTTAATACCTATTTCGAATACAGGAATGCTTTCTGTTCGTTAAAAGCATGCTGGTAATCTTCGATCCATTCAAAGGTAGCCGCTGTGAACCTTTAATTTTGCACCGTCTGGCATACAATAAAATCCTAGAGGCACCTAGGCTTGGTAAATAGACCTGTGGAAGTCGAAATTGCCAAAGACCTCAAAAATTCTAAAAATCAAGAATTCGAGCCTCGAGACCTGGGACTCATAATACGGAGCACAAAACAACTAGAATCATGAAAAACGAAGTTGAAACGGGTCAAAAACAGGCTGAACCGGCAAAAAGAGCCCATGACTGCACAGCCACGTGCGGTTGTGTTTCTGTGACTGCACAGCCACGTGCGGTCACAGGCCTTGTTTTGTGATCCCACATCGAAAAATGTGAAACTTTGCTTCCAGCCTTCTCCCTATATATTCAGACCCCCCCCCCCCCCCTCCCCCCTCCCCCCCCAACTCACTGGAGAATAATGGAATTTGTTTAATCAACCCTCTGATCTCAAAGCAAACAGTTTTTAGCTTGGTCAAAAAGGAACGAGTATTCTAGTTTTAAAATTTCTTTTTTCTTTTATTTCTTGCTTTAATATTTGCTTCTTGCTTTGCAAAGTGAGATTGGGTTGCGACTTCCCAAGCTTACCCATCAAGTCAAAATTTTTTCACCGTCCAAGGCAAGCAAGTAAGTCACCATCCGAAGCAAGCTGCCGCCCGATGTCCGAGATAAGTCCGCCGCTGACTGAGACAAGTCTCCTCCATCCTAAGGTAAGTTTCTTTTACTTTTTTCTTTTCCTTTCTTTTGTTTTCTTGTTTTCTTGTTCTTTTATTTTTGTTTCTTTTATTTGTCTTGCTTGCTTTATTGTTTTCCCCTTAGGGATTTTTTGCATGTTCCTTTCTCTTTCATCCCATTCTTCTTTCATTATTTGTTTTTGAGGCATGTTAATTAGAATCTGATTTAATTAACTTGATAATCAATTGATCCATTTGTTTGTTAATTAGAACCTGATTTAATTAATAATTTGGTAATCAATTAAATTGGTTTAATCAATTAATCAACCCACCTTTTAATCAATGAACTGAAACATGATAAAAGGCTAAGACTAAAACTAACCCTTTCGCAAGAAGGGCGAACTACATGGATTTTGATTCCCATTTAAAGGGACACGTAGGCATGCTTGTTCCAAGCATCAAATCTAATTAAAACAAACAACATCTCCCCTTTTTCACCTTCTTCATATAGATTAGGTTTTGTTCTCTTCTTGTAGCTTATTATGTTTTCAATTTGATTTAGTTTGGGGAATGTGTAACTTCCCTAGAACCTATAAGGGCTAGAGGGAGTATCTCCTAATTTGGTTTGTGTTGTAAATTCAGTGCTTTCATTGCTTTCTTTATTTAATTCTGTTATTGCTTTTATTGCTTTATTTTAATAATGGTTTATGCATGTTTAATTGTTTATACATTTGTAACTATTCATGAAATTAATTTTAAGCTATTGTGTATTAAACTTGCCAAACTCATTTTTCTTAAATAAACCTAAAACGTAGTCCCTGAATTCTCTTTGGTAATCGAGGACTAGTGCACTTTTTCTATTAGGATAATAATTGGAGTCAAATGGATTTTTCCTTACTTCTTCTAATTAGTAAATAAATTAAGGTGGCGACTCCCAAAATACTTTTCAAAAGCAACCAATCTGAACTCGAGTGTTCCATCGTGAGTTGAAACCCAAAATGAGCATTTTGATTCCCTCTCTATCGGATTAGACTGGTGCTCAAACGAGGCCTCACAATTGGCGACTCCACTAAAGACCACCTTCTTTTTAATAAAAGAAAATAAGAGGACTACTAATTAGTTTAAATCAAAGTTTGGCACTTTTAATACATAAGTGGCTTTCATGCATCACTTGCATAGGCTCATTGCCTTTCAACCTAGATTTCTTAGGAAAATAATGGATAGTGAGCAATATCGAGTGGGTAACCCTCTTTGGGTCTATTCGCCGATAGCGAAATCATCCACCCCGCGATGTAATGAGTAAGCACGTACTGTTGGACCCACGCGAGGCTCTTTGACTCAATGTGGTTAAGTATATCGCTGCTCTAGTGTGACAGGTACCTTGTGCAAGGCACCCTTACCTTTTCATGTAATGAACCTAAAACCTGACCTTAGGTTGTATGTACCATAATCAAATCCTTGCACAAATTGTATATCCATGAAATATTTTTTCCCATGCATATCATGCATCCATCATATACAAAACAAGATGCATTCATCTCAAACCTAAGTTATACCTTGAACCGATGAAGGGTTAACACTCTCATCTCTATCCAGTTACCTTCACCCCTAAACCTTTAACCTAAGCATCACCCAAAAGCCCAATACCTTTGGCCCAACATGCTACCCCAAAAGCCCAACAACCTTTGGCCCAACATGCTACCCTAAAAGTCTAACAACCTTTGGCCCAACATGCTACCCTAAAGCCCAAAATATTTGGCCCACAACACCATAGGGAATCCTTTTCCCTCAGAGTCTGTATATCCCTACTCCCATCATCTTTTCATATCCTCACCCACCATTCACTAGGCTTTCTCTGTTTTTACCTTAAGGTACTAATGGCTAACTCGGTTGACATGGCTGCCCTAACTACACGTATCACCAGTTTCCTTAAAAAGCAAGAGGAACATCTCCAAGCTATTTTTACCTCCACTCTTAATGCACAACAAGTTCAAATTGAGGAATGATGAAGATATTTAGTACTTTCACTAGGTTAAATAAACTCTAAGTCTATTATACCCTAGCTACAAGCAAGCGCACCTATTGTTCAGGTAGTATAGCACAAAAGATGTCGATCCCACAAGGAAACTATATAATTATTAGCTCAAATGTTAACTATTGTCTAGTAAATTAAATTCCATAAAAAACTAAAATTAAATTAAATTGAAAATTAAACTATATAAATTAATTGCAGTAAATTGGCAAAATCAATGAGAATTAATTAATGAATTAGATATCTAGATGGAAACTCCCCCTAGTTCCTCATGCATTTCATGAATAACGAGATCAATCAAATCGAAGAATGAATCAATTTGACAATCCTAAAATTAGAATTAAACATTTCTCAAGTGAATTAATCCCCTATTCTATAAGCAAATCAAATAGAATCTCTTCTTATTCACTTGGTTAGACAAAGCATTAAGATCAAGGATTTAGAGCCAAAGGATTTTGTAAACCTATCTCTAGTGTCCCAAGCAATCCCCAATATTCATGAGTGATCATATCAGATCAAGGGTATCTCTACACCTTAATAAGAAATCAGGTATCAAATCAACAAGCTAACAATTGTTAATCGATTTTATCATTATAAATCATGAATATAACTCAACTTAAAGATGATTTGATTAAAAACCCAATCATTCAATCCATACAATCAAAATTAGGGTTCATCCCATCTAGATAAATAAAGTTTAGTTCATGGTAAATCTAAAGAACAATGAATAAGAAAGAAGGTAAAGAAATCTCAAACAATCCGTAGAAAAGTTCTTGAAAATCCTCTCTTCGATCTTGAATCACCACTTCAAATCCACTCGAATCTTGTTCTTCACCTTGATTTCGACTGTGATCTATCTCTTCTTTCTCCAAAAGTTCTCTAGGTATAGAAAATCCTTTAAAAGAATCCACCAGCACCCCTCCTTTCTCTTTAAAACTTTATTTTAAAGGTGTAACTTTCGTGTACTCGCCCTGGTACATGCCTTTGTACCAGGGTGTGTTGGCGTATGTCTTCCTACGTGGACTGCAATACACCCAGGTACATGGGCGTGTACCAAGGTGTGTTGGTGTCTGTCTTCCTACGTGGGCTGCAATACACCCAGGTACAAGGGCAGGTACACGCCCTAGTACGTGGGCTTGTACTTGGGCGTGTAGACTACTGTATCTCTGATTCTTTGCCCAAAATTCACTGAATTTGCTCCTTAGCCTTGCAATTTCCAAACAAATCAATCTATGGTCTCTAAATCAGCTTAAGCACTCAAATTATTTTGATAATACACTTAACAAACGAATTAAACTCAATAAGAACAAGGGATAAAATATAATTAAATATGCACTCATTAAGGAACAATGAAAATCTATCATTGAGGAAGTTCGGACTATGATTGGCCAAATCATCTTTAATCCGACTAACCCAAACCCAGTTTTGAACTAGACCACCCTAAATTTGAAACGGGCCAATCCTATTCAGGCCCAAACCCATGATAACACTACTTCATCATCCAAAACAACTATTGACCTTACAGACAAGAGAAAGGCTGTTGCTAGTACCCCTCAACCCAGTAAGGTTCCAGACATCATTACCCAATCTACTTCTTCCTCTCCTGCGAATCCTTTTCAAAGGAAGGAAGCTTTCTCTCACCCTGACCTGAAAGCATTCATGGAGAAGCTTAAAGCCATGGAAAGGGCCCTTAAGAACCTCAAAAGGCATTATGACTCGGTAGATGTTAGCTACCTAACCCTCTTTCCTAATGCCAGACTGCCACCCAAATTCAACATGCCTGAACTGGAGAGATTTGATGGAACCTCTTGCCCCAAGACCCATTTGAAGATATATGTGGGGATAATGCAGCCTTTCGGACTTAATAATGAGCTCATTGCTTAACTATTCTAACAAACATTAACCGATGCTACCATAAGATGGTTCCTTTCACTAGACAAGAGCCAAAATAAAACATGGGAAGATATCTATCATGCTTTTGTCAAACAATATCATTACAATACTGAAGTAGATGTCACCGGGCGTGATTTGGGAACCACGAGACAACTTCCAAATAAGTCCTTCTCTATGTTTCTGACAAGGTAGAGGGCCAAAGCTGCATAAATGGTAAACAGACCAACCGAGCAAGAACAAGTGGACATCCTTGTCAAGAGCCTACGTCCAGCGTACCAAGCCCACTTGTTAACCCAATACCTGCCCACCTTCAAAGCTTTGGTTGCAATTGCATTAAGGGTTGAAGATTGCATCCGAAGAGAATCATTTCAATTTGAATTCTCCACCACCTATCTGAATAGTGATGAAGAATCTGAACCCCATGACCTTTGAGTCTAAGACCAATATGCCTCGATTCCACTTTCCCTTTCAAGCAAAATCCATCACTATGATCCATGCATCTTCACCAAAGTGGAAAACAGACCCCACCTCACCATTACCTAAGTAGCATATTATGGAGAAGTTCAAGCTCAGTTGATCTGACTTGTCTGAGATTGAGTCCAAATTCAAATCCGAGTTTAAATCCTAGTCCAAGTCCAAATTTGAGTTCGAGACCATGTTCAAAGTCCAAATTTGAGTGCGAGTCTGAGTTTATCATTTTTGTATTCTTTTTTTCTTTTTTCTTTTTTATTTTTTTTTATTTTGTACTATTTTCTCCTTTTGTAATAAAATATTTATGTTTTTCGTGCACTTCTTTTTTCTCATCTTTCATGTTTAGTCTTAAATAGTTGTGTAAAAAAAAAGAATAAATAAAAATCAATGGATTTTGGCAAGCATTTGCATACCACCATGGAATCCACCATGATTTGGAAAATTCAAAACTTAGGCCTGCATCAGCAGCCGCTTCACCAGCTCCCAATCAAAGGATAGTCGAGTTAATAAAGAATACCAAGTGGTGATCTCTTCAATTGGAGCAGTTGAAGCAAAAGGCAATCCAATGAAGTTACCCATTGTACTTTTGGGTAATCAAACATAGCACCTCAACAAGGGGCAACAATCTTGAAAAGGATATGATATCCTCACAAGGTTTCTCTCTAGACCAAGAATTCAATGGAATGGTCGAGACAAAGGTAGGAGCTCCAAGATGAAAGAAAGCAATAGCCCAAATCATCGTGGAATAATTTTTAAAATGCCAAAATTCATTAATTAGATTGCTAAGTTGAAAACCCGAAATGGCGGCTTAGGTAGAAATCAGAGCAAGCTTGTCGAGTTTAAAACCCGAAAGGGCAGTTCAGGTAAAAGTTAGAGCTAAAAAAAAAGAGTCATCTTAGTATAATCAGTCTGTTCCTTATGTCCTTATCCCATATCAAGGGCATATCTTCCTAAATTATCATCCTCCGGTTGATCCCTCATTAGGGGCACGCCTTCTGAATCATCTTCTGTTAATCTGTCATGAGCATGTCCTTCATATCGTCTTTTAGTCATCTATCATATTGCCCTTATCATTCAGTATGGGCATATCCTTCTTATCATCCGTCACGTCTCTTAGTCCAAGCAACTAAGTAGCTCTTATCATTTCATTAAGGGTATATTCTTCAAGTGGCCTGTCACATCTTTTAGCTCAAAAGCTAAATAACTTCTATCATCTTTCCAAGAGCACGTCTTCTGGGTCATCGTCCAAATCAATCTAGTGTCTCCTTAAGAGTCCCGTCACTCTAAGAGTCTCTTCAATCTCAGATAATAAGATAGTTGTGCTTATCTTTTCCTTAAATGATACTACGATAGCAAAATCATACAACCTTCCTAACACTTTTCAAATGGTCCAACCTACCATCCCTTCAAACTTAAGTCTCCTTGGTAAAATCTCATCTTCCAAGAGCCAAGCCCATCAGTAGAACCAAAATCTCAAGTCTCTCAAGACTCATGAACCTTAAAGCCCAGTTTCCTTAGCAAGGCCAAAGTCAAGCCATGACTTCTAAGACCTATCCTCCTTAAGCTGTTTTAAAAGGGTCCGAGCCAATCAAAGCCCATCCCATAGCTCCTTAGCAAATCATACCATCCTTCAAAGTCGAAGCTTCCTTGGCAAATCATGCCATCCTTACAAGTTCGAGCCTCCTTGGTAAATCATACCATCCCTCCATATCCAAGCCTCATTGGCAAATCATACCAGCCCTCTATATCTAAGCCTTATTGGCAAATCATACCATCCCTCCACATCAAAGCCTCCTTGAAAAATCATATCATCCCTAAAGTCCAAGTCCTTTGGACAAGCAAAATAGAGTTTACAAACCATCCCTAGCTTAATCCTCATCAAAGGGCAAGTCAGTTGGTCAAATCACCTCCAAAAGCCATGTCCAGAGGCAGACTATTAACAGATGGGTCACACAAAGCCAACCCACAATCTTCACCTTTGAAAAGGCCAAACTTAATTGAGTCTTTCCCACCTAATTTTCTCTAAGACCAAACCTAACTGAGCCTTCCTACCTAATCTTCTCCAAGGCTAAACCTGACCTATCCTTCCAAAACAACCTTTTAAGCCACACCTAACCGAGCCTTCTAAGATAACCTTCCAGGCCTCACCTGACTGAGCCTTCCAAGCAATGACCTCTTTCTAGGCCACATTTGACCTAACCTTCCAAGATAACCTTTCTAGGCCACACATGACTAAGCCTTCCAAGCAATGACCTCCTCCAAGAAAAAACCTGACCTAGCCTTCTTCCTAGGCCACACATGACTAAGCCTTCTAAGCAATAACCTCCTCCAAGGCCAAAACCTAACATTACTTTGACTTCATCTTAGGGCCGAACAACTGAGCCACTTTTTCCTTATCCTTCCAAAATGGGGGCACCTTCCTCCCAAAAGATTAGCACTTTTATACCAAAATTGACCCTTCACAGGTTTAAGGTATCCAAATCATAAAAATCTTTGCATAGTCATATACATTCCATAATAAATAGGTCGCTAATCAGAGCTTCTAAATAAAGATGGATCATCAATCCAAACTTTATAAATCAAGACGGATCATCAATCCGAATTCCATTAATCAAGACAGATCATCAATCTGAATTCCATTAATCAAGACGATTCATCAAATTAAAATGGATCATCAATCCTGAATCAAGGCATCAATCTAATCAAGATTTGATCAAACTAAGTCAAAGGGTCTTCCATCTGATCCAACAGATCTCCCAAAGAAACCGGGGGCATCCCTTCTTATCCCAATCAGGAAAATCACTTTTTCAACCTCTACCAGAGAGGACCTTCACTTTCTCCTTGTCTTACTAGAAAGGACCATCACATTTTCTCTACCAGAGAGGACCTTCACTTTCTCCTTATCCTACCACAAACACCTCTGGCATACAACCAAACCCTAGAGGCACCTAGGCTCGGTAAACAGATCTCCGAAAGCCGAAATCGCTAAAATTCTAAAAATTGAGAATTCAAGCCTCAAGACTGGGGACCCATCCCTCAAGCCTCTAAACCATCCTTAGATCATCCAGGATTGAATACGGAGCATAACGCAACAGGAATTGCAAAAAACAAAGTTGAAAGGGTCAAAAATGACCTGAACCAGTAAAAAGGGCCTATGATCGCACAGGCACGTGCAGTCACAAGCCTCGTTTTGCGATCCCACATTGAAAAATGTAAAACTTTGCCTCCATCCTTCTCCTTATATATTTAGAACCCCCCCCCCCCCCCCCTCCAGCTCATTGGAGAACAATGGAATTTGTTTGATCAACCCTTTGATCTCAAAGCAAACACTTCTTAGCTTAGTCCGAAAGGAACGAGCATTCTAGTTTTAAAATTTATTTTTCTTTATTTCTTGCTTTTCTATTTGCTCCTTGCTTTGCAAAGTGAGATTAGGTTGCGACTTCTCAAGCTGACCCATCAAGTCAAAAGTTTTTTGCCGTCCAAGGCAAGCTTCCTACCGTCCGAAGCAAGCCCCTGCCGACCGAGACAAGTCTCCTCCATCCTAAGGTAAGTTTCTTTTACTTTTCTCTTTCTCTTTCTTTTGTTTTCTTATTTTCTTGTTCTTTTATTTTTGTTTCTTTTATTTGTCTTGCTTGTTTTATTATTTTCCCCTTAGGGATTCTTTGCATGTTCCTTTCTCTTTCTCTTTCATCCCATTCTTCTTTCGTTATTTATTTTTAAGGCATGTTAATTAGAATCTGACTTAATTAACTTGATAATCAATTGATCCATTTGTTTGTTAATTAGAACCTGATTTAATTAACAACTTGGTAATTAATTAAATTGGTTTAATCAATTAATCAACCCACCTTTTAATCAATGAACTGAAATATGATAAAAGGCTAAGACTAAAACTTACCCCTTCGCAAGAAGGGCGAACTACGCGGATTTTGATTCCCATTCTAAAGAATGCGTAGGCATGCTTGTTCCAAGCATCAAATTCAATTAAAACAAATAACATCTCCCCTCTTTCACCTTCTTCATATAGATTAGGTTTTGTTCTCTTCTTGTGACTTATTATGTTTTCAATTAGATTTAGTTTGGGGAATGTGTAACTACCCTAGAACCCATAAGGGCTAGAGGGAGTATCCCCTAATTTGGTTTGTGTTGTAAATTCAATGTTTTCATTGCTTTCATTATTTAATTCTGTTATTGCTTTTATTTCTTTATTTTAATAATGTGTTGCCCAATAAAAACCAAGAAGGGGGGTTGAATTGGTGGGAAATTAAAAAATTTGATAGAATAAGAATGAAAGAAATAAAAAGAACACAAGAAATTTATAGTGGTTCGGATTATAACGAATCCTACATCCACTCCCCAATTACCAATTGGGTATTTCACTATTAATGGAGCTTTAATAAGTTCACTTCCAACTTAGTGTTTAAGCTCACACCAAACTTTTACAAGTGTTTTTAATAGGCTTACACTCAAAACCTCACAAGTGTTTTCACTAAGGCTAACACTCAAACCCAATAAAAGTTTTGCAAAGGATCACTCTCCCAACCTAGATAGTGTTTAATGGCTAACACTAAACCCTTGAGCAATGAATGCTCTTACAACAAACACATAAGGTGTTAAAAAGAAAATTGAATGTTTGAGAATTAAATTTGCAAGAGTTTGGTTGTTAAATGAGTAGTTGGATGTATCTTCAAGTCTATTGATGGGGTATTTATAGCTTCCCTCCATCAAAAGTGTTGTTACAAAAAGCTTTAACAAAATCAAACTCCAACAGCTACAAAATCTATATTAAATGCCCTGTTAAACAAGAATCACGATCGCTATTCACTTATTGCGGTCGCTACTGGCATTTCGCAGGCGCAATATTCATATAAGTCCAATGGCTAGTGCCACATGGAAAAATTTCGTTCGCTACTGATGTTACCGTTGCGACCCTTCTAAGGCTTATAAATATTGCAGTCGCAACAGCCTTGTTGCGGTTGCTATTATCCTTTCGCGGGCTACATTGTGGTCGTGAAGCTAACCGCGAACCTCTCTAGATGAATTGTGACTTTCAAACCAATAGCTAAGTTGCGGTCGCGATGAACATGGAGCGGTCGCGATCTTGATATTGCGGGTGCTACTGCTTTATTGCGGACATGAATTACAAGTCAGGCAGAACACTTAGGGATTTTTCTAAGTTCTCCATTCTCAAGCTTGTCTAAGGCATCTAAACTGTAAAAACACACTTAGATTAAATGTTAGAATAATTCAATTTGATTGTCAAGATCAAAATAGAGATTGACTAAGTTGAAAACTCAACTTTGGTCAACATAATGGTTCATGCATGTTTAATTGTTCATACATTTGTAACTATTCATGAAATTAATTTTAAGCTATTATGTATTAAACTTGCCAAACTCATTTTTCTTAAATAAACTAAAAACCTAGCCCCCGAATCCTCTTTGGTAATCGAGGACTAGTGCACTTTTTCTATTGGAATAATAATTGGAGCCAAATTGGTTTTTCCTTACTTTTCCCAATTAATAAATAAATTAAGATGACGACTCTCAAAATACTTTTCAAAAGCAACCAATCTGAACCCAAGGGTTCCATCGTGAGTTTAGACCCAAAATGAGCATTTTGATTCCCTCTCTAGCAGATCGAACTGATGCTCAAGCGAGGCCTCACAATACCTTTCCTTAGTTTCTTGAAGAAGGGAAGATATTTTTCCATTGATTTTGACATAAACCGGCTTAAAGCAATAATTCTCCCTGTCAATTTTTGCACCTCCTTCACATTGCAAGGTGCTGCCATGTCTAAGATTGCTTTTACTTTGTTTGGGTTCGGTTCAATCCCGTTCTCGCTCACCATATATCCTAGAAATTTGCCTCCTTGTATGAAGAAAGCGCATTTCTCTGGATTTAATTTCATGCTATATTCACTCATAACCTCGACTACTTCAGCTAGATCTTTGATGTGTTCTTCGAAGCTTATGCTCTTTACTATCATATCATCTACATATGCCTCTAAGTTTTTTCCTAACTAGTTTTTGAACATTTTATTTATCAATCTTTGATAAGTTGATCCTGCATTTTTCAACCCGAAAGGCATAGAGACATAACAATAGGTTCCTTTTTCAGTTGTAAACAAAGTCTTCTCTTTGTCCACGGGATACATTATGATCTGATGTTATCCTTGTTTTACATCTAACGAAGATATCCATATCTAGCTGTTAAGTCCACCAATTTATCAATCATAGGCAAAGAGAAAGAATCTTTCAGACAAGCTTTGTTGAGATGGTTGAAATCTACGCACATCCTATAGGTCCCATTTGCCTTTTTTACTAGTACCATATTGGCGAGCCAATCTGAGTATTGTACTTCTCTAATAAATCTAGCTTTCATCAATTTGTCAATTTCTTCATCTATCACCGTTTGCCGTTCCGGACCAACGCATCTTTTCTTTTGTTTGAATGGTCTGTATGTAGGATCGACATTAAGGTGGTGGGTAATTATGTCTAGTCTCACACCTTCTATCTCAATTGAAGACCATGCAAAGATGGATAGGCAATTTGTTAAGAATTGGTGAGCTTGGATCTTTTGTTCACTTTTTAAGGAGGAGTTGATTAGCAAGTATTTTTTCGATCCCTCTCCTCCTATTAGAGATTTTTCCAATTTTCTACAGGCTCGGTCCTTTGTTTTGGAATTTGGTGAATTGCTTCAATCAATGTGACCTATTATGGTTGATGTGAGGTGGACACCTTTTTTTATTTTTTCTTTTCTAGCTCACTTTGATCTTGTGTCCCATATACATATATTTCCCCTCCCTCAGGTTCGGGGATAGTCATCCTTAAGTGCCTAATATTGGTCAAGGCATCCAAATCATAAAGGAGGGGTCTTCCAATCAAGATATTGTAATTTAATGGTAACCTTGCTACCACAAAGGTTGCCATTACAATGATACATTCCATAATTGAGCCTATGGTGATTAGAAACCTTGCTACCCCTACTGATGGTACTTTGGTGCCGTTAAGTGTGCGAATTGGATTCCCAATGTCTTCTAAGTCGCTTTCTTTTAGCCCCATTTTGGCATATGCATTGGCTGTGAGCAAGTTCATCGAACTGCCATCATCGGCCAATATTCTTTTTACAAGAAAGTTGGCTATTATAGATTGGATGACTAAAGGATCTGAGTGGGGGTATTTCAGATTGTTCCCGTCTTTTCTTTTAGTACTCACTGTATACTCGTTACAAAAAATAAACTCAGGTTCTTCTCTTCTTCTCTGAGAAGCTTTGATTTTACTCTTGCTAATTGGTCCTTCATTTGGTCCTCCAGTTAAACAATTAATAGTTCCAGCCGACCTATCATTCATTGTTTGCTTCTCCTTATTTCCATTCGCTCCATCCTGACCTGTATTTTTATTTTTTTTAAAATTTTTTAAATACCCCTGGTTAATTAGACTTTCTATTTCTTCTAGTAATTGTCTACAATCATTAGTATTGTGACCATGGGTATTATGAAACAGGCAAAATTTAGTTTTGCTCTATTTATCCGATGGGATAAACATTGGTTTAGGGCGAGCCCAGATATATTGATCTTTGAAAGTTGCGAAAATGTCTGCAGGGCTTGCGTTTAGCGGAGTCAAGTTGGTTATATCCAGGGTGCGAGATGAGCGGCTTCTATCATTCCTTCCTCCACCTTGATTTTCTTTATTCGCTTATTATTGCCTTTTGGTTTTACTTTCCATCCTAGAGTTTTCACATGTCCTTTTCTTTGCGAATTGATTAAAAGCATAGGCATCAACTTATCTGATGTATTTTTGGGCGATGGTTGTGGCCTCCACTAAGGTGTGAGGTGCATGTCTGCACAATTCTTTAAAGTAATCAGTATGGGAAGTGCCATTCTGCAAGGCCTCTACTGCCCTAGGCTAGTCTAACTGCGTAACCTTCAAGGCTTCCTTGTTAAAACGAGACACATAATCCCTCAAAGGCTCTCATTCTTTCTGTGTTACAGCCTCTAGACATTGTGTTCGCTTTTCTACTGGAATACTTGCTGCAAATCTTTGTATGAACAAGGTAGCTAGCTATCCGAAATTGGTAATACTTTTTTCCTCTAGGCTATCAAACCACCTTGTGGCCGCTCTTTCTAAAGACCCTCGGAAAGCCTCGCATAGTATCTCGTCACTTCCTGTCTGCAACTCTACTGCATGTTTATAATCCATCACATAAGCTCTAGGATCAGTTTCACCTCCATATTTTTTTAAGATCGGAGGTTTAAATTTATTGGACATTCTGTATTCTTGTATGGATCTAATGAAAGAGGATTTTAGGGCCAGCTTGAGGTTCTTATCCATGGACTTATTACTTTTGTCCCCAACAATCTCTTCTACAAATTTCTTAATAGTCTCTCTTATTTCTTCATCATTCTGCTGACTGGTCACTTCTTGACTATTTTGATTTTTATGATGAGAAGAATATTCAGATAGAGATTCTTCATCCTCTCTATTTCTTTTTCTAGGTTGTTTCCCTTCTTTTCTCCCCTTCCTTTGGCTACTTCGATCTATATCGGCCTTGTTATCATGACGAATTCGCTGACTTTCCTCAGTTCAATCTTTGTTGTATACATGATGACTTCATCCTCGGCTAGGACCTTCTTTATTGTCACCTCCTAGTCTAATTATTTCTGACCTTACTTTCTCTCTGCTTTTCGCGGCTGCGCGATCTTTGTTACGCGCTTCGAGTGGTATTGATTCGAAGTCTAGCCTTCAGTTAAGATCTACTCTAGGTACTACTTCAGTAATCACTTGAGTATTGAGTGCCAGAGTAGTTTGCAGGGTCTGCAGGGCATTAAGCAATAAGTGCAAAGCCGACACAACTTTGAGGGTTAACAAAAAATATTGGTTATTGCTTGAGGCTGGAACTATAGCACCCAACTGCTGTAATATCGATGTTATATCAGTAGGTTGAATTTGTTTAGGAGGGATAACATAAGTATCAGTGTGGACTTCAACTCCTGGATGAACCTAAGAGGTTCTGGGATCTTTAGGAAGATTTTTTCGATTATTACTGTCTCCTGATTGAGCCATATTCTTTCGATCAAATTTTCTTTTTGTAGATCACTATTTAAAAAGTATGAGAAAAGATTTTGATTAATCGTTCCCCACAGACGGCATCAATTTGATAAACCTGATTCTAGTCGAGGTAGAATAGTTTAATCTTCCCTTTGGTTAAATTTGAATTGATGTGACCTGCAAGCAGAAATAAGGGTCAAGTGGGCTAGGCCTTGCGCCTAGCAAAGCCACTCTGACGGTCAAATTAGTGTATTGACTCAATTTAGGTGAAACACTTTATTTCAATAAGTTTTCTGTATATTTTGTGTATAGTGAATATAAATCTTGTACCTCAGAAGGTTGATTTTTTTAGGTATTTATAGATTGTGAGTCCTTACAGGGATTAAATATGGATTTCTAGACCTATTAGGATTAGGATGGCTTTTTGCATATTTCTGCTTCAACCAGAAACTGGATTAATGACAATATTGATCTTGTCTTTCTAGTCTTTGGACATGTTGGGTTGGGCTTGGCCCATTATTATTTCTGATCCAATTCGATATTATTTATCCCTTATCAAATAAATTTACTCTGAATTTTGTATCCTTTTGCAATAATACTTTATTTTTTTTTATCAATTCTACTCCAATTTGAAAATTTATTTGCAATTCTACCCAAAAATTAAATTGATAATAATAATAATAATAATAATAATAATAATAATTATAATTATAATAACAATAATAATTTCATATTGATGAGTACTAAAAATGACTCCTTAATATGGGCCACATTAGGAAGGCCCAAGAAGAGTTCAATTGCTCCAAGAATGAAGCCTTAAGACTTCTAAGCCTAAGAATTCATCAACAACCAGGCCCAAGATCTCATAAGACAAGTCATTTCACGCCTTGTCTTTGCAATCATCTAAGCACCATGTACCTTGCCTCACCAACGGATGATCCTATTTAGCTTATAAAGAAATCATCTCTGAAAACTTTTTACAAGTTTGCCTGACACACAATCTCTGCCACCTCTAGGAAATAAGATTTTGTCACCTCAGTACAAGGCTCTACAACCTTCAAAACAGACACATCATTACCCTATCTAGCCATAGTATGATGCAATTCTGCCTCAACAATGATCACTTGCAACCATGTAACTAAATAAGAAATCCTTATAAACACCCAAACATCACCAACTGAAATGAGACTTTTTTCGGGCAAGGAAGCACTCATGGGACACACAAGGCTTAAGTAAGCCTTGCCAAAAAGCAATCCCTCAGTCATTTACTAGGAGACTGTCCTCTTCTCCGTCAACTGGTCACTCTCCACAATTTAGCACCTAAAGAGCTTTTTTCCTACTGGAAAAGGTCATGGTGATAGTCTTACTAACCCTCTCACTCACATAACCAATGAAGGAATACTAGTACTATCTCCAAATCCACTTCTCCTCGAGCCTACTGATAAGATAGAATTATGATACTTATATTAAAAGCAATTTTTAAGATTAATCTTTGTAATGTATTGTTTATGCTTTGATTCTGTATATTTTTTATAATTTTACTTTTATAGTTTGTTTCATGTGTTCTTAAGAAGTTTGGAGGATTCTTATGCAAATTTAAGTAAAAAGTAAGTTTGAAGTTCAATCAGAATGAAGTTGGAAGCAAGAAAGAAGCAAAAAGTGCAAGGCATAGCATAAAAAAAAATATCCACGGCTGTGCACTTTATTTTAAGGCTGTCTGGTTTACGAATCAAACTCTTGAGTGCAAAATAGATGCATGGTCGTGCACATATTTTCTGCTTGAATAAATTTTCGATGCCAGATGAGAGAAGCAAAGTTTGCAAAGTAATTTTTCTTCTGGGAAATTCTTCCTAGTTCTACTCCACTTCAAAGGTAGTTTGGAACTTCAATACTTCCTGGGTTCTTAAGGACTTTCTAAGCCTTCTAAACCTAAGTTTTGTTGTCTATATATAGAGAAGAATGTTAGAGTATCTGCTCTAGAGTTGTGTATATGTTTATGTAAATGTAAAACAACATTATAATTAATGGCAATAAATATATGTTTCTATAAATCAATTGTTCCATTATATTAAATGTATATTTATAGTCCATTAGAATTTTGTGAGAGGATTGATTCTCAAGTGTTGAGAATATGGATGACAGATCGCTCTTAAACAAATACTTCAAAATGTTCATGGTCATAGGACTAACGACTGGGCATCATTAATTCCAGAGAGACCGTCACCTCTATTTATATTCTATAATTAGTATGGGATACTTATGATTATAGAGGTAGTGAGTATCATGCTACTTGACAAAAGTTGTCGATATAAATATGTGGATATTCATATGATGAATGATTGAACTGTGACGTTAGATGATAATAGCATGGAGTTTTATTGCTAGTCAATAAATCATCGTCTAGGTCATAATTGTACATATAGTTCTTTGACTTGAGGGACACTGTATCTCATCCATTGGTAGTTGGGATTTGTTACTGCTTACATACTTATGCTATTCATGTATGGGTATATGGCATGTGATGGTTCTAACTAGTTATGTATGGAGGTAAGTGATCGCCAAGAGAGAA